>JAXIVH010000012.1:10409616-10484616 GCA_036785325.1 Urophycis tenuis | reverse complement strand
AATGTCGTTTTTTTTCTGCAGATGGCGTGCGCGTGCACACATCATGCATTTGATTTATTAGGACTGAATTCCGCTCAGCGTTGTTGTTGTAGCTGTTGGTGTAGTGGTTGCTGAAATTGAGCACTTTTCTACGTATGACGATGTTAACATCACAGTCCTCTCCACCGCCGCCTGTTGTTGTTTGATCCACGTTCTGATCCAACAACATGTGTCGAGTTCCCCATTTACAGTCACAGAAGCTATCTTGTCTTCCTGTGTCTACCCGAGACACTGATGAGACTTCTTCCGCCCGTTCTCCTGCATGCGTGATGGTGATCACACATCGCACTCATGACAAGTGACTGGATGGAGGAGATCACGTCGCTATGCTGCGTCTGCTCCGAAATGTTCATTCTCGTCTACCCTGCTTCCGGTCCGGTGTGGGCACTTCCAGCTTCGTCGGGGACTGCGGTGCCACGTAAAAAAAGTATTTGTGGGGCTTTAAATGGAATCCGTCGACGTGTCGACACATAGCCGTCCGGTACACTATGTTACAGCCGCATACCTCTCGGGGATAAGTTTAGCCCCACGCGCTCGCCGTTGGGGTTTTTCAAGCTAGCCCGCGCAAGGTTAAGTCGCCGCAACCTGGTTGTGACCTACATGTTGTCTCTTTCGTTCGTAGCGTCGGCGCTTAGCAGCAACAACAGGCTTTGGGTTCGCGTAATGACGTGGAGAGACGAGCAGCTAATCAGCTTAGCGTGTCTACTTGGCCAGATGAACCTAGACATGTCATGTGCACGCCGGGGATGACAGTTGGCCGGGGCCCTCGGATGACACCGAAGCTAACCTCGATTTAGAAGCGCCTAGGAGTGTCTCAATACTACGGCTAATTAGTCCTGGGTAAACCCCCCCCCCCCCCCCCCCGGGTGGGCGAAGGGCCCAGGGAACGCACACGCTCATTTTTATCATCGCCGTCTTCTACATCAGAATATATGGTTTGCAATGAATCACAAGGAAAGAGAGTGTCTTCTTGTAGTTCTTCCTGCTAGCCACCCAAATGGGCTATCATGGTGTATCACTTGGGCTCCCACGAGGCAGACGATTAGAAAAGACTCCATCTCCCAGAGTGGCCCATATGTTTCACAGCAGATGTCAGTGGCAGGGTAGGCGCCACTAGCCAGGCCTAGCGCGGTCGGCAGGCAGCAGCAGCAGCAGCAGATCCGTTTGGTGGCCGGTGGACTCGGGGACATTCTGGCAGCCCCCGCGAGAGCGTTGGAGGCGGGCCACTGCGCTGACTGTACTGCAGCCGCGTTCACAGGCTGGACCCCAAACAGTCCACACACCGCCAGCCTGACCGCTGATCTTCTTCAGAAACGGCTAAAGAGAGAGCATGGCTCAACCCCCACCCCCCCTTCTGTATTTTTCCCTGTGTGTGTGTGTCTGTGTGTGTGTGTGTGTGTGTGTGTGTGTGTGTGTGTGTGTGTGTGTTTGGGCCACTGGCTATCAGTATGATTCAGCAAGCGTACCCGATCCTAAGGCCTCGTCCCTCTACCACAGAGCCACCCAGCTCATTCCTGGGTGCTGTTGCACCAATAGTCCCACGCGGATAGCAAGGGGGGGGGGAGAGAGAGAGAGCGAGAGAGAGGCCACTGGCATGGGGGAGCTCTGCCCCATAAAGGGCACATGCCTCCCTGCGCAATTATCTGCTGTGCATAGAAACACCATCCTCCCAACACATGAGTGCACGCACACACACTTAGTCACACAGGCGCACAAACACACACACGCACACACACATACACAGCCACATAACGACAGTGACCAGGAAGACTAAAAATGGAAGGTATTACAGCAAGGCCAAAGAGGGCCACCAAACAATGGTGATTGGGTTGGTTTGGGATGCAGGTGACGGGGTGGAGCAGGGTCCCAGGAGCACTTGAAAGGGTCTCTAAATTTACCATCCATGGAATTCCGTGCATTTAGAGAATGGCCAATAAAGCCACACACCTGGGCGTTCCCGGGCGCTTTATTGGCCAGTCCCCGAATTTTCACAGAATCCAAAGGGGGGGTCAGTGGTGGTCTGTAGCAGCCATGGAGTCATGACTGTGAGATGACAACACGCACTCATGTTTCTTCTCTCTCTCTCTCTCTCTCTCTCTCTCTCTCTCGCTCTCTCTCTTTCTTTTTGTGTCTTCCAGGTTGCTTGCCAACGTTGGGGGTGCAGCTGAAGACAAACGACCCCACGCCATGGACCAACGAGTTTGAACGTAAGTGCCGAAAGACACAAAATAAAACATGAAAAACGATCTCTCGAGGAGGAGAGCGCCGATGCCGGTTCATCACGGGAGAATCCCCCCCCCAGCCCGCCCCGACATACACATACCATCTGGAATTACTTTTCCGCCACGCCCCGTGCTGCTATCCCATCTCCAACGCGGTTCTGTTTTATTTTCAGCGATTGAATTATCCTGTTTGATTGAGTCCATCTCCACCAACAACCCGCGGATCGAATGGAAGAAGATCAAAAACAGCGACCCCAGCTACGTGTACTTTGACAAGAAGGTTTCAGGTACATTTACACTTACATTAAGGGCATTTAGCAGACGCTTTTATCCAATGAGACTTACAAAGAGTACATTTGTCATAAGAAGGTGGAACATTTCATTGCTGCTAATACAGTAAGAAAGTCAACCAGAACAAATTTTAAGCATTTCAAACGCTACTAGGTAACCTCGCTCTCTCCCGGCACTGCGGCGGGTTTCGTACCGACGGACCCCGTGTCGTTCCAAAACACGCGACATCTTCTCGATGTCTCGTGGTTGGTTCTTCCTGTCTGACCCCCCATCTTCCCCCCCCCCCCACCCCCCCGCCGCCCCCGTGGGCCCTCTGCAGGGGACCTGGAGAAGAGGGCGAGGATCAGGGAGCCCGCCACGCTGGTCATCATCAACGCCACGCGGGCCGACACCGCAGACTACCGCTGCGAGGTCACCGCGCCCAACGACCAGAAGATCTTCGACGAGATCCTGATCAAGCTCATCGTCCGAGGTGCATTTCCTGTCTTCCTGGCTGTGGGGCGGGGGGGCGGGGGTACACACGTGCATCTCAAACGTGTTTCATCCATCGGCCACGTTTTATTTTCGAGCGGACTCCCAGACCCAGAGTAGGCCCGACTCGGGTTATACCAAATGACGGGGGGGGGAGCATTCTAAGTATTAATATCTAATATCTGATATCTAATATTAGGCTCATATAGCATATCAGGAAGTAAACCGCTCAAGACCCGTCGTAAATCTTTCATGGCCATCGGGATTATTAGTATTATTTTTATTATTATTCGGATTCGAAGGATGAAGGGAGGAACTTCCTTCATCCCTGATGCGAGATCTATTATTGTTATTGCCGGAGCGATCTGTCCGGGCGTGTCACGCGTCGGATGGGGTAAGACGATACCGTGTCGCAGGTCCCTTGCCAAGCCCCCGGGCCCAACACATAGGGATGCGTTGTGCACTCGACCTGCCCAGCTGCAAAGGCGTGTTCAGGGCTAAAAGAGGAAACCCTGAAACTGCATCCGCTCCAAAATTGCTGCGCTAAAGAAAGCCAGCACCGCGTGTTTTTTGGGGTGGCAGTGTTTGGCACCCTTGGCCCGAACAACACATGCCCATCTGCTCGGCGTCTGGAGGGGGAGCCGTTGCGGCGTGCGGGGGGCAAAAGGGCAAAGGTCGGAGCGCGCCATCGCCCCGGGTTATTAAACGATTGTTTGTCATGTATGGACGCGGTTTAGTCATCGTGAAGTTTGCTCTTTCTCCCTCTCTCTCTCGCTCTCTTACTCGCTCTCTATCTCTAACTCGCTCTCTCTCTCTCTCTCTCTCTCTCTCTCTCTCTCTCTCTCTCTCTCTCTCTCTCTCTCTCTCTCTCTCTCTCTCTCTCTATCTCGTTCGCTCTCTATCTCTAACTCGCTCTCTCTCGCTCTATCTCTTACTCGCTCTCTCTCTCTCTCTATCTCTTACTCGCTCTCTCTCTATATCTATCTCTCTATCTATCTCTCTCTCTATCTCTCTCTCTCTCTCTCTCTCTCTCTCTGGCTGTGGGGACCCAGCAGAGCTAACCCGTCCTGGCGTATGTTCTGTGTCACCACACAGTGAAGCCCGTGGTGCCCAAATGCTTCGTTCCCAAGTCGGTGCCGATGGGGAAGTCTGCGGAGCTGCGCTGCGTGGAGGAGGAGGGCTTCCCCAAGTCCGACTACCAGTGGTTCGTCAACAAGGAGGAGATCCCCGACGACCCCAAGACCAGCGCCCACTTCTTCAACTCGTCGTACATACTCAGCAGCGAGACCGGCACCCTGGTGGGTCACGTTGTGTGTCACGCGCGGTCTGTCTGTCTGTCTGTGTGTGTGTGTGTGTGTCTGTCTGTGTGTGAGACGAGGTTCGAGAAGGTTTGACGCGTGGGCGCTCACATGCGCGTTGGCGTGCGCGCCCTTGTGTGTGTGTGTGTGTGTGTGTTTTGACAAGGGCACCGCGGCAGCGACAAGGGTGTGGCGCCGGGGCCGGCCACGCGGGCGCCCCCGCGCGCAGACACCCAGGGGGGGGGGCGGGGGCGGCAGGGGGCGGGGGGCGGGACTCACTGGGTATTTTGGGGAGACAGTTGATGGCGGTGCGACAAGGCCCAGAGCCACGACGGGAATCTGCCCCGAGCCCGTTTGCACATTCCTCCATACTGCTGCTGCTCTTCTGTCCTGCTCTCTGGCTGTCTCCCCCCCCCCATGTCCTTGCTGACCTTCCCCTGGGACACGCATACGCACGTTACATTTCGACGTACTTACGTACACACACACACACACACACACATTGGTGGGCGTACACGTATGCAGGCGCACGCATACGTAAGGACGTAGGCGTACGTAGGGACGGGGGGGGGCGCTGGCGTGACATGCATACTGTACATGGCGTGCATACAGTACATGCCTCATCATCTCATGTGGAGGCTGACGGTATGTGTATATTTACAATTATAACGCTTACATGTTGGCATACTTGCATCTTGGCGTGCATACATGTTGACATGCTTACATGTTTGCGTACGTACGTACATACACAGACACACACACAGGCGCACACAAAGACCCCAAAAGGTCCCCGAATGCTCACGAGGAATAGCACGGCTACATAGTACTAAGTATAGGTTTGTGTCTTGTCTCCTGCAGAAGTTCACTGAGGTCCGGAAGGAAGACGCAGGTGAATACCACTGCCGGGCCAAGAACGACGCGGGGTACGCGGAGTGCGGCCCGCAAATGATGGAAGTCTGTAAGTCACCCCGCGACCCACCAATCCACCACCCCCCCCCCCCCCCCACACACACACACACACACACACACACACACACACCCTGACGTTGAACTCTCTCTACGGGAGGGGGGGAGGAGTCATGTGTGTCATTTCATTAAATGCTGTGTATTTATTGAGGAGTTAATCACTATTTATCAACCATGGTTTGAAGTTGAATTGTCATGCATCGCCGGACAATACCCTGGAGAAAATGTACATAAACTGATTACATTTTGATTCACCTAAAATGCCAAGGTTTTGTGACGCAGACGCCACGGTTACAATGACTCTTGTATTGCCAAGCATCACTGAATATGTTGTTTTATTGCTTTTCTCCCATTAAAAAAATCCCCAACACTTATTTTGGCGAGTAAATTAGCATGGCCTCATTTCCGTAAAAAAAAAAAAGAGAAATCAGAATCCCATGAGGTTTTGTATTCATTGCTCTCCTCCTCGTTCCACAGATGACCTGAACGTGGCCGGCATCGTGATGGGAGTACTGGTGGTGGTGGGGGTGCTGCTGTTTATAACAGTGGGAATCTGCTGTGCATATAAGCGCGGCTACTTTGCCAATCAGAAAGAGGCAGGAAACAGGTAAGAAATGTTTCATGTTAATCTCCTATTCCACATGTTACCATTGTTACCAGCGCTAGCTCAAAATGCAGAGTAGCGGGTGCTTTATCGTGTTGTTGTGTGTCGTTAATTCTTTGTTTTAGCTACAAAGTCCCGGCCAAAGGAGACGGAGTGGACTACGTCAGGACGGAGGACGAGGTGAGAAAGACTCCCGTCTTGTTTCAAAAGGGTCACAGAGTCAGTTTACGTTTACTCTGTGGAATGAGTCCGGTTTACACTGACTTAAAAAAAAGAAAAGAAAGCGAGACGAGGAGGAGGACACTTTAGCAAAATAAGACATTTCGTTCGGGAACCTCCACTATTTATAAACATCCAGCCGTCCGGAAAGGTCAAACACTTGACGCAGGATGTTATCAGTTTTACTTCTTTATATATACTTACTTATATATTTGATGCTGAGCTCTTTTTTTTTCCCCACACAGGGTGACTTCCGACACAAATCTTCATTCGTCATCTGAGGGGAGGGGGGGGGGGGGGGGGACGACACGAGGACAGCATTATTTCCCGGGGCGTCGGAAGGCCAGATATGTTCCACACAGCATCCACAGGCTGCCACAGATTCTGCCCCGGAACACTCCTCGGCAAGACTGATAACAAACACAAAAAAAAAAAAAAAACACAAAAAAAAAAAAACAGTTGAAAAGGGTTTTGCCAAAGGTCACACGTTTTCACAGGAGCCACACAGGGAGGCTGACCGCCACCAGGAGGGTCACCACCGCCAAAACGACCTGTGTCGCGGGGGGTCATCGCTTTTCTTTTTACGGTTAAAAAAAAACAACCACAAAGTTTTAACAATTACGACCGAGGTTTCAGTGGGTGGTGGTGGGGGGGGGGGGGGGGGGGGGGGGATGGGGCTGGTGTGACATGTTTCTACGTTGCTTTAAACCTGGTGTCGTTTGTACATTACTACTGTCGAAATGTGTCTGACTATTTTTGAAGGAATATATTTTAAAGACGCCTATAGATACAAGGTTTACTTTTTTAAATACGTGTAAGATACTAACATGTTTTTATTTTTTATTATTTTGGTTGGGGATGGACATAAAAAAAAACAAATATTTAACACTTTAACCACATTGCTTCAAAGTGTCAACATTTGCGTGGTTTCCCAAGAAAGAAAGAAAAAAAAAAAGATTTAGGCAAATCATTAAAAAAAGGACATGTGTTAGCATATCACCGTCTGGCTCCCGGTCCCAGAGGTCTTACATATTTGATTTCTTTTTTTGTGAGGTTGTGCCCAGCGTTTTGAAGCCAGAGCGACCCGTGTTAATGTTTGTAGATAGTCTTATACAGTAAGAAGGCCTCTGAAGTGCGTCAGCCGGACGCTGTGAACCACTGTCAGTTCTGCATTGTCTGCATTTAAAGTGTCCTTCTACGCTTGCTGTTGATCGTGTATATATTGAATATACTGTGTTCTCGTTTCGTTCTTTTGTTTTGCAGTCACTTGGGTTCCATTTTACATCAACGTTAATACAGGGTTTGTTGGTTAACAAATGTGCGGATTGTATATAGATTTACTATTATAATTTTTTTTTAGAATAGGTTTAGTGTTTGAGGCGATATGAAACTCTTTCCATTGGTAAGGCTGAAAAAGATCAGGTAACATTTTACACGCACGGCTCTGCACCGCCCACTCACAGCACCTGGCCAACCGGGGGCTGTTCGGTGGCTTTGTGACAGATTGATGAATGAGAGGTTCGGTCCTCGTGTCAATGTGCATGACAAATGCCATTAAATATTTATTTCAGGCCGTTTTTCACTCGACCGCGATTGAAGCCGCTCGGCCGTTCCAAACCTTCCGCGACACCTGAGAGAATGTCGACCGGGGGGGGGGGGGGTCCGCGTCCACGTTTTGTTGAAATGAACTGACGACGACGGCGATGATGGTGACGTTGATGGTGAAGTGACGGTCGCGTGTCCGTAACCCTGATCGCCCATGGTAGAGAAGATCTGCCCGGATCTGTTTGCATGTTGACGCGGATCAACATTTGTTGTTATCGTTGGTTTAAAAAAATGTTTTTCCATTGCATCTAAGGAAAATATTTCTAAAATGGTGGAGTGTGTGTGTGTATATGTGTTTGTGTGGAACACAAATAGGTTCACAGATGAATACTTCACACATGGAGAGAGAGAGACACAAGACACACACGATGCATCCAAAATATCCCAGCTGAACAACGCTTTTTCATTTGTATGTCATTCCTCTTCAGTGCCTTTCTTGCTATTGACACAGATATTATTAAGAGAAAAGAAAAGAATACCACAGCTTTTTGGAGGGGGGTTACCCAAGTATTGACCTTTAACAATTGATTCTACCTAATTATTGACTGGCGTATTTTGCATTCGTGAAACTCCACAGGCGTTTGAGAGGAATGATGCTGCCACAAATTGCGAAAGCCAAGAGTACTGTACCACTTTCCCTTATGACATATCTGCAAATTTGTAAATAGTTTTTTTGTGATAGAAGTTTAAGTTGTAGACATGTCTTTTTTTTAATTGAAACAGAATTAGAAAATATATTAGTGCCTAAATATAGTGGAATTTATTTTTGGTAAAGAAAGGTAATAGACAGTATTAGGCAGAAGGATATATATATATACTCAAACCGATTAAATAACCCTTTACATACTGGTTTCTCTGCCCCCACTCTTAACAGAAGCATCTAATTGACAATTCACTGTAAACTGTGCTTTTGCAATGCCATAATAACGCAAGCTGACATATGGGTTGGATTCTAATGCCTTAATATGCCATGTACAGTACTTAATTTCTTATGGGGTTTCAGTAACTGGTATTTGTATAAGGAGTCAGCCACCAATTCTATGAATAGGCTACATCTGCTGAAACGGGAATACAACTTCTGGTAGCTAACAGGAGAGGTTGTTGGAGGTCAGCTAGAAATCCAGTCTATCTTCTGTTTGTAGCGGGCGGGTTAAGCCAAACAACAAACTGCCAAACACACTGTCCACCTCAAGGACGACACTAGTTCAGTATTAACGATGTCTCCAGGCCTGAGGGAGAATGGTTTGCAATATTCTTAGGAATGAAATAGTGTTGAGAACCTCATTATTCATAAACCAAACTCACAGAGGGTAGAATGTGCATCTAGGGTCAGGTGTTTTTTTTTTCATCCTGTTTTTTTTTCTGTTTTGGTTACTTCTTGAACCGTTCTGTTTGTGATTAATAAAACACACTTCTAATACCACGGTGGACGTGTATTTGTTTTTATTGTATTGTTGTTTGAACTAGAGATGGCAACAATTGTTTGTTTATACATCTACCACCCGTCAGAATGTGCAACAAAGATTTGCGTCAATCAAAGGCATAGATACAAATTTACTGCATGTGGTTACCAGCTTCAGCAATATAGTTATATAATATGAAAAAATATGAAATTGGAGCTGGAGTTTTCCTTAATATCTAATTCTGTCCTTTCCACTTAAATAAATGTTGTTAAGGTGCGTTATTTGTCATTATCCGATCAAAATAAAACAAAAAAAGCTTGGTGCAATCATCACATTTAAACTTGTGTTCATCATCAGATAGCACGTAGCATGTGGAGTGCGTTAGCTTTAGCTCCTCTCTTTTTTTTTTTCTTCTCCCACCCCCAGCGGTTGTTCTGAATTTGCTGGGAGAAAGAAGTCTGTGCTCGCAGAGGAGTGGAGAGCGGAGCCTGTCAGCTCCGGTTGAGACGTCCACACACACACACCGAGGCCTCCAGAGAATAAAGCCGGTGAAGCGGCGGAGGAGACGAGAGCCCGTCACTGTTGACGCGAGGACATGGCCTATTTAGACAATACAGCGGCACACACAGAGACGAGGGCGTTAGCACTGACGTCTTGGCAGCTAGTCAGAGGGCAAACTCAAATTATGCGGTTAAGGGGGGGGGTGGAGTGTCAGTCATTTGTTCACACCAGGATGGTACTGCCACAGCTGGATCCTGCGGCTGAAACGTGGCTACGATCTCCTGCTGCAACTTTAGCAACTTTCTCCGCTCCCCCTGTACCACATATCTAAGTCTGTAAAGATTTGCGCTCGGGTTTTATATTTAGATGCTGATCTGTGTGTTCACAGATTTTCCCCCATTTGTCATTTATGGGAAAACAAATTTCAGAAAAAGACACATCCCTTCAACAGTGACAAGATGGCCTTACATGTCTATTTTTGGCCTATATGGGGTGTTGTCATGGAGTTATTGTCAAGTCTCTGTGAAAATCACATTCTGACTTGTGTCTCCGCTCACAAGAAGAAGTTAAGCAGTTAAAAGGATAAAGGATTGTCTGCCTGTTCCTGGACCCTCAAATAATCTCAAGTGACATGCCGCATGCGCGCACACACACACGCACACACCAACACACACACACACACACACACACACACACACACACACACACACACACACACACACACACTTCTAAATGGCTTTCCAATTCCATTTCAGAGGGCAAAGGGAAATCTAGTAGGCCTAACATATGAATTAAACTGTCCTATTTGAATGGAATCAATTAATTGAATTTGTTGAATAATCAGCATAAATCATTATTATGTTTAAATAATTCATAACAACAAAGAGTAGGGCTAGTGTCTAAGTCTGTACTAAAGCATTGTTGCCGTCCAATGACCAATCCCTGCGTTATTCATTGTGAGATACATTGTTCTATGCACATTGGCTATGTCACAAAGCTTACGAGTATGACATAACCATAATTCAATAGCTTACTTAAGCTACTGTATAAGAAAACACAACCACACAATTTCTGTATTTACCCGTTATATTCACAGAGTGTGAGAATGGAAGAAGAAGAGATATTTTTCAAGTTAATACTATAAGGCATAAAGCAAAGCTTAAAATGGCATATTACTTACACATTGCAAAAAATTACATCCATGAAAGGTAACCAAACAAAACATGACTCAATAGTCATTTTCCTGTAAAGATTAAAAAAAGGCAAAAAATAAACAGATTTGCACAAATATTCCAAAAACAAAATAGTACAATTCTATCCATAATTTACATTCCAGTTTAAATATGATGCAGAAGTTAACTCTGCAAAAAATGCTTCTTGCTGGCAAAATCACTGATGAGGTCCTTAAAGTCCAATGCTCTTGCCAATTTGCTTTCAATGGAGAGAAGAGCAAGATTGTGCAGTCTATACTGGCACATGGTGGACCTCAAGTAGTTTTTAACCAGTTTCATCTTGCTGAAAGCCCATTCTCCGGCAGCAACACTTACAGTTAAGGTGCAGAAAATCCTCAATTCGATGCAGATTTCACCAAAAATGCTCTGTAGCTGCAGGTTATATATGGCATTAAGGAGCTAAAGAGATGACAGGTTGTGAGGAAATGTGGCTTCATATATAATTCTTAGGTGCAAAACTTCATTCTGAAATCCAGCTGTAAGATCGTTAGAATATGTTCTTGTCAGAGTCTGGGCTGATACTTTTATTTGTTCTTCTGGCACATCAGCAAATAGAATAGGTGCAAAAGTTTCACCTATGCTGGCTGTGGTCTGGAATCTTGAACTCAAAGCACTGATGATGCTGTACGTTGCAACAAAAAATTTCTGGTTTCTGTTTTCGCTGCATTGTCTTCATATGCATCTTCATCTTCATTAGGCATACGTTTCCTTTTCCATTTCCGCTTCCCTTCTCTTTGAAACTGAGTGGGGATGTCCATGCTTTGGGCTACTAGTGAGGCCTCAGCAAGTCCCATTCACCCCCACATAGCCTGCATTTCATCCTGTAGTGCTCTAATGTTTGCTGCCTGAATATCCAGGGATATATTACCTGACTGAAAAATCGGGTTGCAATGATCAATTGACTGTAGCACTTTAACCCACACAGTAAGCAAAATCACTGCATCAAAGGTGTGGAAATAGGTTTTTAAACTTTTTGCCTCCGATTTGGCATCACTTGTCAGATTGCATGCTTGCACAGATTGCACAACACATTCCAGTGCAACCAGAATAGAGGGCAAACGAGCTGCCACGGCTTTTACAGCAGCAATTTTGGCACTCCACCTCGTGTCCGAGAGACGATGAAGTGAGCATCCAGTTTCTTGCTTGAGGATTGCCCACCGCTCTGGACTGGCACTGAAGAAATTGTAGAGCCGATTTACAAAGCCAAAAAATGCTGCTTCTTCAGTGCTTGCCTGAGCTGCATGTACACTCACCAAATTGAGTGTATAAGCAGCACACAGGGAGCAAATGGATTAGCTTTTAAAATATTGGCATGCACGCCTTTTACTTTTCCTGACATATTGGCTCCATTGTCGTACACTGTAAAAAAATATTTTTTGGCCCTGTAATTATTATTTCAATTATCTATAGGTAATACATTATACAAAAAAAAATGAATTCAGTGCTTTTACTTAGCAGTTTTCATTACTTGGTGATTCAAATCAAATCAAATCAAATTTTATTTGTATGGCACTTTTCATACTTAAAAGCAACACAAAGTGCCTCACAGAGGCTAAAAACAACAATGACTAGAGAAAAATACCCAGAGAGACACATAGACATACACACACACACACACACACACACACACACACACACACACACACACACACACACACACACACACACTCACGCCCACACTCACACACACACACACACACACACACACACACAAGCTCAGACCTGCTGCACACACTAGAGAGATACATGGCAAGGCACCGAGACCTACGGCAAGGAAAAGCCACCTTTGGGGGGCCTACCACGTCGAGAGGGCCCGGCCCACAACTACACGGAGCTAAAACATGAAGTTAAAATGAAGTTAAAATATATAACTAAGACATGTAGCTAAAACATGTAACTAAAACATGTAATAAAAACCTAAAACTAAAATATGTAGTTAAAACATAACTAAAACATGTAGTTAAAATATATAACTAAGACATGTAGCTAAAACATGTAACTAAAAACATAAAACTAAAATGTGTAGTTAAAACATAACTAGAAAATGTAGTTAAAATATATAACTAAGACATGTAGCTAAAACATGTAACTCAAACATGTAATAAAAACATAAAACTAAAATATGTAGTTAAAACATATGGCTAAAATAGTAAAAAAAAATAAAAACTGATTATGATAAGAAGTTTGATGAAAAGAAATAAAGGAAATCAATAAAATCAAATAAAAGCCTGACTAAAAAGGTGAGTCTTCAGCCTCTTTTTAAAAACATCAACAGTCTCTGCGGCCCTGAGGTCCCTGCGGCAGGCTGTTCCACAGTCGGGGGCCATAATAACTAAAAGCCGCCTCCCCGTGTGTTTTCGATCTAACTTGTGGTATGGTTAAAAGGCCAGAGCCGGAGGACCTCAGGGTCCGTGAGGGTTGATATGGTAAAAGTAAGTCCGATAAATAAGGAGGCCCAAGACTCTTAAGACATTTAAAAACGAGTAAGAGAACCTTAAAATTGATCCTGAAGCGTACGGGGAGCCAATGCAGCGATTTTAAGACTGGTGTGATGTGCTCCCGCCCTCTGGTCCTCGTCAGCACTCGTGCAGCTGAGTTCTGCAGCAATTGGAGACTAGAGATACTCTTTTTTGGAAGACCAGAGAGCAGTGCATTACAAAAATCTAAGCGACAAGAGATAAAAGCATGCATCAGCACCTCCGTGCTGGCCTGAGAGAGAAACGGGCGGACTCTGGCTATATTCTTAAGATGGTAAAAACCTATCTTTGTTATGTTTTTGATATGCGGAATAAAACTAAGCTCAGAGTCAAAAATCACGCCCAGAGTTTTTACAGTTTTGGATGGTTTAAGATCTTATAATTTTGTTAAAAGTTTCTCTCTCCGGCCTTCAGGACCAATGACTAAAACCTCGGTTTTGTCCTGGTTGAGCTGCAGGAAATTCGCTGCCATCCATGACTTGATATCTAAAATGCAGTTTAAAAGGGCATTAATTGGCCCTGTGTCATCAGGAGACACGGCGATGTACAGTTGCGTATCGTCAGCATAACTATGAAAGCTGATGCCGTGCCTCCTGATGACATCCCCCAGGGGAATCATGTAAAGATTAAAAAGAATTGGACCTAAAATTGACCCCTGGGGAACCCCACACTTGATCTCATGTGTTCCTGAGGAACATGTATCCATACTTACAAAGAAGTGTCGATCTGTGAGGTAGGAGACAAACCAGTTAAGAAGAACAGTACCAGAGAGGCCGACCAGGTTCCTCAGTCTGTTTAATAAAATGTGATGGTCTACTGTATCGAAGGCGGCGGTAAGATCCAGTAGTACCAGGACTGTTAGTTTATGGTTATCTAAGTTGCACCTGGTATCATTTAAAATCTTTAAAAGGGCTGTCTCGGTACTGTGGTTCATCCTAAAACCAGACTGATGCTTCTCTAAAACGTTGTTTATGTTTAAAAAATCATTTACTTGGTTAAAAACCAGTTTTTCTAAAATTTTACTTAAAAATGGTAAGTTGGATACAGGCCGGTAATTGCTAAGAATCTCTGGGTCTAAATTGCTCTTCTTCAGAAGGGGCTTCACCACCGCTGTTTTAAAGGAGGTGGGGAAGACACCCGTCTGGAGAGAGCAATTTACAATGTTTAAAAGCTGTTCCTCAAAGAATCCATAAAATGTTTTAAAAAACGGTGTGGGAATTGGGTCTAAAGGGCAGGTTGTAGGGTTTACCTGGGAGAAAACTCGACCAAGTGTCCTTGCATAAAGCAGGGCAAAACTCAGGTAAAAGCAATGATCCAGGGTTGGTGACAGCTAACATCTGTTGGGATAAAAGACTGGATCAGATGTCATCGATTTTACTTCTGAAGTGGTCTGCAAAGTCCCTACAGAGAGTATCTGTTGCAGTTCTAAGGGATCCTTTAAAATTAATGTTTGTTAAAAGCTCAATGGTGGAGAATAGGAATTTATGGTTGTTTTTATAGTCAGAAATTAGTTTTTTGAAATGGGTGATTCTTGCCTGTTTGATTGTATTATTGAAGGTTTTGAGTTGTTGACGTAAAATTTCATAATGAACTGTTAGTTTTGTTTTTCTCCATCTCCTTTCAGCACTCCTGCAGTTTCTTTTCATTTTCTTTGTTTCCTCATTTCTCCATGGGGGTGTAGGTTTAATTTGGATGGTTTTGGTTAAAAGAGGAGCCATTGAGTCCAGTGTTGACTTCAGTTTGCTGTTAAAATTGTCAACAATAAAATCACAGGGTGCTGGTAAAATCTCTGCAGGAGTGCTCTGTAAAATGTGGATAAAATGTGTGGCCACTTCAGAAGTTAGGTAGCGTTTCCTCACCATTCTCACCGGGGCCTCCCATTGATTTAGACTGGTGATGTTAAAAAACACACAGTAGTGGTCAGACACAGCCAGGTCCACAACAGAGGGCACACCCACGGACAGGCCATAAGTTATGACCAGGTCCAGGGTGTGTCCTCTGCTGTGGGTCGGCTGCGTGACGTGCTGTTTAAAATCCAAACAGTTTAAAAGGTTTAAAAATTCTCTGGACACTGGGTCCGAGGTGTTGTCAATGTGTAGATTAAAATCACCAGTTATTAAAATCCTGTTGTGGGTGGTGTGAATGATTGATAAGAGATCAGAGAATTCACTGATAAAAGAAGTAGAGTACTGGGGTGGTCTGTAGACCGTTATGCAGAGAATAGGAGGGCTGCTAAAAACAAAGGCATGATGCTCAAATGATGAGTAACTGTTAAAAGAAACTTCATTTGAGGACATTGTTGTTTGTGTAATTGATGCAGTTCCTCCCCCTTTCCTGCCCCCCCAGTAGAAAATAGAAAGTTAAAATTTGGTGGGGAAGCCTCAGTGAGAACAACAGGTGCATCGGTGCCAAGCCATGTCTCTGTAAATAGAATACTGTCTAAATGTTTATCTAAAATTAAATAATTTATGATAAAAGATTTGTTTAAAAGAGAGCGCACATTCAGCACAGCCATTTTAATGTTAGTGCTGAATGTGCGCTCATCATGGCATTTGATCGGAATAAAAACACTCTTGGGTCTACAGACATTCCTGGGCTTCAGCTGTCTGTGTGAAATGATGGTTTTGATGGTGTGAATGTCCGGTGAATCTGGCGGCAGAGAAGGGCCTACTAAGTGTATGGTGCGGGTGAAACGTGTAGTGGGGAAGGGTGGATGTGAATGAGGGGGTGCGTGAGGGGCAAAGTGACTGTGTGCTTGTGTATTGACGGTGAGTCAGGAGGTGGCTGTGGTGCAGGATCGGACAGTCAGGTTTATGTTGACTGATAAAAGCCGTGAACCCTCCTGGTTTGGGTGGAGGCCGTCCCGTTTAAAAAAGCTGGGCCTGTTTAAAAAAGTGGTAAAATTGTCCACAAAAGGGATACTTTTGCTGAGGCAGTATCCCTTCAGCCGTCCCTTCAGATTGTTTGTAATTATGTGTCCTCAGTTTTGTATGTAAATTAAATCCTTCGATCCAAGTAATATTCACTTAACCAGTTCATTGGCTTAATTAGTTGATATTTCCATATTTCCTTCTCGGCATTCGGAGCATGACGTCAAAGCCCCACATTTGAGTCTTTTGTCAGACACGTACTATACGACCGTGGTCCACATTTCAACTAAGTTGGCGGAATTTGTTGACTGAGACGGGGAAGAACGTTAAAATGGAACCATGAAGGTAAATTTTAAGAGAAACAAACTTTGTACGTTCCTGTTGGCTCGCCTACTTTTTGCGTCGCCTAAGTCAGTTTCTCCACACTGAAAGCAGCGTCAGCTGCGGCGCTAGCAAATAGTGTATTTTCCTGCTAGCTAGCTAACTAGCTAACTAACTTTGCTGGCACAAAGTATGTCCTAGAGGTCTGCGCGGGACACAATGTTCAGTCCAACGCCTGCATTGTACAGTCCCGCTCCCGCACGTTCCCGCAAAGAATTGTAATTTTTAGTCCCGCTCCTGCCAACATCTGTGATATTATGTCCCGCTACCACCCGCAAATTCCTGCAAGACGACAGGCTGGATGGATGTTCACTTTCTGTAGCGGAAAGGAATTGTCTCTCAACACATGTGCACGAGATTAGGCTACCCCAAATGACAACATCCACAAATTTAGGCTGCTTAAAACGTTATTGCTGCCAAACAGAATCTCCAACACAAATTATGTACGCTAGGCCCTATATTAATCATTTGTATATTTTACTTTACAATCATATTTAATTTGCGGGATTGCAGTGTATCATCCCGCTCGCCCGCACCCGCAATGAGCTTTCAAAATTTGTGCCGCGCCACACTATTTTGAGCCGCAGGAGTGCAGACCTCTAGTATGTCCTTTTCACCTTGAAAGGCCCCATTACATGAGGTTCTGGTTTTATCAAAGCTGGATGTGGTAGCTGGCTGGCTGGAAAGAGTGAATTTCATTCTTATATGATACGCGTTTTACAGAAAAAAGGAAATGAAGAACAGTCTTTCGCTATGGTCATCAAGGATTTCCCTGCATTGCAACACCTCTTGGAGAGATGGCCTTCGCTGTTTCATGAAAATCAGGTAAATCCAGTTCTTGTTCATGCATGTATGTGAGTGTATGTATGCGAGATCTCATGAGTCATCTTTAACATGATTTCGTGTTTTTATCTCTCATTTCAGAACAAAGAGGAGTTTAAACGGATAACCATGATGCATCTGGAGCAAACCTTTTTGTCCAGATTGGACAGGTATACCACCAAACTCCTGGAGATATTTCAGAGGAAGGGCAGGACTGCAGCGGCCAATTGGACTCACTGAATTAGGTCAAATTTATGTTAATTATTTTTTAATGATGAGGTCATACACACTGAGCATGTATCACTTTTTTATTTAATCTGATCAGTGTCTGTGTTGGCCTGAAACAGTTCTCCTTATCCTGTCACTGTGGCCACAATTAACAATTTATGCACATGATTTTTTCCACAAGTGTATACAAACCTGTCATCTCTCCCTTAATGTGTGCTCCAAAGCAGAGAGATTTACAGAATTTTCAAAGTGAACCTCTGAGAGCAGCGAGATTCCTTCCTACTGCCCATAGACTCCAATACAATCATTTCCCAAAATATTACTATTGTGTGGGGGAATTCCTGTCCTCGCCTATTTCATTTTGTGATAGGAGGTACTGTTATATTGTGAAAAATTCATTTGCAGGTCCACTGATGAGGCAGAAAACGTTCCTCACTGGGCAGAGACAGAGTGTTTCTGGACCCACAGATTATGACATGCACTAAACATACACACATCGTTAAGAAATTAATGTTAAGTTGCACACTTCACAATGTTAGAATGCAGTTGCAGGCTTACATTCCCCATGGGTAACTTTCTGTTAACATCTGTATGTGCTATTATGTAAGTATGTACATGTATTGTATGTACCTATGATGTTATGTATCCCCTGCAATAAATTCTTCTTGTGTTTAATAGCATGTCGATGGCAGAAGGGAAATTATCATCCGTTGCTTGGTTGAGTATCTTGGAGTGAGTGGAGAGGAGCTTATCAAAGGCTATCAGGTATCTCATAATCATCATGACCATATTAAAATGATTGTCTAGCCTTATAGTCTGGTCTTCACTTGTGATATTATATTGAAGGTCAAAAATTCTCTACACTTATCTACACAAAATTGTGTTTTGGCTTTGTTAATATAAAAAACAAATAAATATTAATCATCTTCGGGTGAACTATATACCTTGTTGTTGTTTTGCGATGCAAACTTGTAAAATGTTTTATTAAAAAAAATATTTTTCACTTAAGAAAAATAAGTGTTTTTTTTTTTAAGTCATTGTTTCAATAAGCAAAACATTAAGAATAAATTTAGGCAATTTAAACTGCAGAAAAATTATGTAAAATGTTGTCTAAATGTTACTTAAATATAGTCCATAAATAAAAGTTAGAAGTATTTAAAAAATTCCTTGAAAAGCCATTGATTTCAGGTAAGATTTTTCAGTTTGAAGCAAGCAACCTGAGGTTTGCTAGTAAAATAAACTTATATCTGCAAGTAAAGTTTACTTGATGATCGCCCTTGTAGAATTTACTACAATTTCTAAGTGCAAAAACCTTCCTTAGTTATCCCAAGTAAATAACACTCTCTCAATTTTTTTCAGTGTACCCTTGCACACTACAATCTTCTAATGGTATGCTTTGGCTTGCAGAACATCACAAATCATCTCTAAAATTTATCTGCCTGTCTTTTTAAAGAAGTCTTTAAATTGGCAAAAATCTTTCTGTTATCTTCCAAACTTCTCCATCTTGATATTTGTATCTGAACAATAAAACATTATGTTCAGTGTGTGACACATCTGGGGTGAAGTCACATTATGGAATAGTAGATGGAAGCTTCCCTTTCTGCCATGATACACTCGTTTGCCACAGAGTTTGATGCATTCATTTTGTGTGTCAGGACTCAGATAGTGTGTTAATCTTGTTCCTTTTTTATGTTGCCTTATCATCCAAGTGGTCATGTAAAATGTGATCATAACGGCCCAGCAACTCCAATGTGCCAAGAAAATTCCCATTATGGACATCATCTAAGTTGGTCGAATTGCCTCTGAAAGTTAGGTTTCTTGATGCCAAAATGAAGGGTCACATCCAAAAGCCTATCCAGAAGCAGTCTATTCTTTTCTATTTTGCTTTGCATCTGTTTCTCAAGGTGACCATCAACTCCACTGGCTGTCAAAAGTGAGTGCTGGAGGTTTTTCCATTTCCAATAGCACTGTTTATGGGCCATTCCTGTCTCGTGCTCTGGTAATTTTTTGTACATGTTGTGCCATTTAATGTGCACTAATTTATATCCATCCTTGCTGTTCAGGGCACTTTTGGATGACTTTTGACAGCTCATGAGATAACAGTAGGCATGGAATGCAATGAAGAGCCTTGGCACTCTCACTGTGAATAAGCCAATCTCTTCTGATTTTCTCACTGCCATTAGCTGACTTTGCGAATTGAAGATGCATGGGAAATGGTCTCCCCTCCATATCATTAGGTTAGCCTGGCTGACGCGTCCACATCTCGATGAGATGGTGGTCTGGGAACTAGGTGTGCATTTTCTCGTATTTGAGGCGTGGTTTACGAATGCCTAGCACCGTTTATTGGGCGCTACGAATGTCTATCAAATGGCGTCTGGTTCTTCACATGCTGCTTTGCGCGCGATTCATAGCCAATTGCTACTAAAAATTAGCTACTAAAATTAAATTAATTGCTACAAAAGCTACTTAATACACTTTTTAAAGCTGCATCGAACGGTAACGTTGTGTCCGCTGCCATGTTGGATTAACACGCTACAAGCTTCGGTGTCGTGCATAGACGTCGTCATCGTATTGCTGCCCCCCCCCGTTCTGTGATTGGTTCCCTAACTCAGGGGAAAATAAGGGCGGTGGTTTCCAGGCTGTCTTTGCAGTGAGAATGAAATCGCGCGCAAAGCAGCATGGGAATTCCCAGGCTATCATTAGGTGGCAATTTGCTTGTTTTTTCAGCATCTTTACTTGCCAGTGCACATACTACTATTTCTCTCTGTTGCTTAGTTAACATATCTGGCCATGTTGAACTAAGCTCACCTTGTCTCAAGTCTGCATCAGTGGAGGATGAGGGGGTTGTTGCTGCTGGACTACTTTCTGTGACAGTTTCTGGAATGTGTTTCCCAAATTAAGTTTTACTAGCAGGCAGCTGGGATGATATAGCCATTGTGTAATGTCATAACGTCTGGGGCTAACTAGCCTATATGTCATAAGTTATTATTTATCATGTAGCCTAATAACGGCTTACTATTAATTTTAAATTTGCTTGCTTCAAATCAGTAGCCTGCTGTTGCAATATTAGCCGTTCGTTTTAGCAACAATAACGGAGGTAACGGCAGTGAAGAATGGGGTTTCATCTTGTGTGTTTAAACGTTTGTGCTCACCTTTCTTTGAAAATAAGTTTGTCAGAGCCTGACTTCCTCCATTTTGTCTTCTCTCCTTGTCTTGCTTCCTTTTTGAAGCCAGACTTCAATTTATTTAACTGTGGCTGTGACATATTGCCGCATCTCCATCCAGATATTTTAAAAAAAAGTCTCACGTAAGCAAGGTGCGATTCGCGGTTAAATCAGCTGTGTGGACTGAACCATTTTGAGCTTTTTTGCAAGGGGTGCTCCACAGAGTTATCACAGCAGTCTACTTTTGGAATACAATAATACACCAATTCATTAAACGAATATGCTAAGCATGCATTTAGATCGATACTCACCATGAAAGTTAGTTAAACTATTTGAACAACAACCAAAAAATACTTGATTTTTTTTTTTTTTTAATTAATAAAATACAAAAAATTTGAAACGTCCCATGGACGTCTGCCTCGGGCCCCCCTAAGGCTTTCCAACTTATACCTCCAGTACGTCAGCCCTGCATACATTCGTACATACATGCATGCATACACATACATACATACATACATACATACATACATACATACATACATACATACATACATACATACATAAGACAAGTATAAATAACCTCACAATCCTGATTGGTGTCTCTGTTGTGCAGTGGATAGAGCTGTTTGTGTAGAGTTCTGGAGACTGGTTCAAATCCCTGGTTGAGTTGTTTTTAGGCTCTTCTCTAAAAATGTCATGTGATTTTGATGTCAAGTATAACCTTTGTTGCTGTCGTAGACTGGCCCTTGTGGCACAACGGTTAGAGCAGTTGGTAGGCATCTCTGAAGAGCCTGGTTCAAGTCAGAGGCTGTACAGCACCCTCCATGTGGTAGAAGGTGGAAATGTTAAGTGTCATCTCAATTTTTAACAAAACACAGTGTCTTCAGTGAGAGCATTACCTGATCTGTGTTGGGCTCTGATCCCCCACCCACTTCCCCACTCACATGGGAATGGATGGATGAACTCATTCACCAAGATCCAGTTATTCCCATTGTGATGAATGCAAGAATTTCATTCACTCACATTCATTACCCTTGGCAGCACACACAGGACCCCATGTCTTCAGAACAGTGTGTAGCAACTCTCTCAACTGCACCACAGAGACACCAACCAGGATTATGCAAGAGGTTCTACTGTGTGTGTGTGTGTGTGTGTGTGTGTGTGTGTGTGTACTGTATGTAACTCCACATTGTTCTTGGTATGAGTTGAACCCATGACTGGAGATCAGATCGCCAACAGCTCTATCCATTGTACCACTTAGCCGCTGGCTGTGAAAGGAGTCAAAGTGTATAATTGACTTCACAATTCAACGTCTAATAATATAATAATCTAAAAGCAGATTGCAGCACATGTTTCGACAGTGCTGAATACATAACGTCAATGTATCTATTGCGAATAAGCAGTAGCCTGAACAGGGACTTAAACGCTGGACCCTCAGGTTAAAAGTCTGATGCATGCCATGGTAGCATGCCATGCATGGTAGCATAGACCTTCAATGCTACCATGCATGCCATGGCTCGACCACCAACCGCAACACATCAAGGGCATCGGCTACAAGCATAGGTCAGTTTGCGCAGTAACTTTTCCCTTCAAAAACTCGATTGTTTTCCTCCTGTGAATGTCTACCCCCTGATGGCGAGAAACTGTCATCACACTTGCGATGAGAAAATCTCGTTCTTACTGTTCTTGTTTCTCGCTCTCTGCTTGTTCTCTCTTGTTTGTAAGCAAAGGTTTGGATGGTCAAATTTATTTCATTATTAGATATGAGATATATGTCGATAACTTTGTGTTTTTATTGGTTATGTAAACACATGTGAGACAATCAGATGACATTGTGACTAAAGTATAGATAAGTATAGATAGTAGAGATAATTTAAAAGAGAGAGAGAGAGAGAGAGAGAGAGAGAGAGAGAGAGAGAGAGAGAGAGAGAGAGAGAGAGAGAGAGAGAGAGAGAGAGAGAGAGAGAGAGAGAGAGAGAGAGGGGGGAGGGGAGAGGGAGGGAGAGGGAGGGAGCGAGAGAGTGAGCGAAAATACAAATAGCCCGCTCAGCAGGTGTCGTTTCTCACACCCTTCATTGTTGCGCAAAGAAAACGCAGAATTGGTTAGAAAAGGTCTGAAACATTAGCACTAATATTTTGATATTTATGTAATATATGTTAAATTATTGGGTACTCGTGTACATATTTCGTCACAAGAATGTCAAATAACGTAGCATGTACTATAATATACATGTTGCACGTGCATATGACTAAATATCCGCACATGCGCGGTGGACCCACAACTGTTGTGCTCAACAGCCTGCCTTTCATTGTATGCCACACAGTAAAGTCAAAGTGCAAACGTCAAATATAGTGATCGTTATTTACCACGCAACTCATCATCTTTAAGTGGAGTGGCATTGTCCCCGATAGGGCACGTTTAAAAGAGCTTAGGCGACGAGGCTAACGTAGCTGAATATAGCCGAAGCGATGAGCTTCTTCGGTTTCGGCCAAAGTGCGGACATAGACATAGTTTTAAACGATGCAGAAACCAGAAAGAAAGTGGAGCACAAGGGCGAAGACGGTAAAAAGGAGAAGTATTTCTTGTTCTACGACGGGGAGACGGTGTCGGGGAGAGTCAACGTGACGCTCAAGAACCCGGGCAAGCGGCTCGAGCACAACGGCGTTAAGGTCGAGTTCGTGGGCCAGATCGGTGAGTGCGACTGCACGGGCCTGCGCTCTTAGTTCCCATTTCTGACCAGGGTGCCAGTGTTTAACCTTATATGATGGTGACGGGTTTTGTATCACACAAACGCCACGTTGTACCCACAAGGGAAAAATCGAGAGTAGCAGTTGCAAAGTACTCGATATCACTTTTTTTTTTTTATAGCGGACAAGTGTCCCAAGTCCCGTGACAGATCTAGCCTTCTTGCAGACGTTTGCGCCTGACGCGTCAGCTGAGAAAGAAAAGGGGTGGGTTTACTTTATTTAACGTCCACAGGGTTTGCAGGGAGTCTGCAACCGTTGACTTCTTGGAAAATAAATGTTGTCCTCATATGATAGGTTGGTTCTGCTAGACGTTAAAGGAGGAGGTCGACCTTTCGACTGTACATCGGATATATATAATACCAACCATCCCTTGCATATCGACAGAGGGAATATGTAGCAGACTGACTATATGTTCATAAAAAAACATTGGAAGTCAGTAACTGCTTGGATGTGTTAGGGAATTAAAAATCGTCTGATCATGCGTCTGACGCCACATATCTACACACTTCCGGGTTGCCCAATCCATGTTTCTTCTGATTCGCACATGCCTGCATTCTGGCGAGTATGGCCTTTGGTGCATCTCGTTTGAACAAGTTTCGTTTCAAGGCTAACATAGTGCAATGCGCATTGTTTTTGCTGATGTTGACTTTAATGAGGAACGCTTCTCCGTTCATCTCGGGGTATTGGGTTTAAGATGGATATTTGCGACATCACGTGATCCTGTGAAGACTGGAGTCTCTGCAAACAACGACTGATGAAATAGCTGTAAGCCATATGGCTTCAGAACTTGAAACGAAATTCATCAACATGAAATAATAATCGTATAATAACACCAGTATAAACCTATAATATTAATAGTAACAGCAAGGCGTCTCATAGATCTGAACTCAACTCTTTAACAGGGCAGGTGTTTACTCTAGCGGGCATACTACTCAACCATTCGATGATATCGTCTTGATTTGCGCACCACCCAGGTACAAACCATATTTTGACCAAACACTGGACAGCACAGTCAGTGACATTTGAGGCAAACATTATTTCACAAATGATTGGACTTATTAGGCTAGGATGCGAGTTAACAGCACTCCTGCACAATGCTGCCACACTGTTTTCGAGCAGAATAAAAAGAACAATAATTAATAAAACACACCGTGCGTCCGATGTGCCCTAACTCTTATCTGCCCGTTAATTTACTGTAAGTCTGCTTAAACGACTGAACATAATGTATTTAGATGTGTAATACGTGTATCTGATTTGCCATGGGATTTCCAGAGCTGTACTACGACCGAGGGAACCACCATGAGTTTGTGTCGCTGGTGAAGGATCTGGCTCGTCCCGGGGAGATCACACAATCTCAGACCTTCGACTTCGAGTTCACGCATGTTGAGAAGCCTTACGAGACGTACAGCGGCGCAAATGTCAAACTGCGGTGAGAAAATGACCGCGGGAACCAAGAAACACTCGCCGCCAAGATTCGGCATTCGTTCGGCATCAACTTGTACACATTTTGAATCACAGGATACAGGATTTAATCGTGAGGGTAAACAATCCCCTCGTTTACCCTTTTTGAAACAAAGACACACACACACACACATTTTCTCAATGTCACTGAAGATCATTTTATGGAAACAATGTGACTCATAAAATCAGAGAGTTGTTATTTGCAGCCATTGTGTCTCTCATCGTGCATTGTCAGTCGCATGACCCATTTCCTCTTGCTCGCGCCAACTCAGCTACTTCCTGCGGGCGACGGTGGGCCGGCGGTTGAACGACATCACCAAAGAGCTGGACATCGTGGTGCACACGCTCAGCAGCTACCCAGAGATAAACTCCTCCATCAAGATGGAGGTGGGCATCGAGGACTGTCTACACATCGAGTTTGAGTACAACAAGTCAAAGTACGTGACACTTGGGAGACGGAGAGGTTGAATGTCGTTGATTTGGGGACGCCGGTCCGAAATCGGCAGTCAGTCCTGTGCCTGATTTTGCGGAGGACCACGACAGGGGAAAAAAAAACATTGTTAGATATTGTATATGTTAAAGGTGCTGTTGGTAAAATTTGACAGGGAAGAGTATAAGAGAGCACATTTTGAAAATAAGCAGCCCAAAAAAAAACGTCCCGTTCCTCTATACTCCCTCCCTCCCTTCATTTCCCGGCAATTGAGAGGTGTTGCATTTCACATGCCTGTGATTGACAGCAAAATGCAGGGCCAATCACATAACAGATTGGTCAGAAATTAGCCGGGAGCCGTCAAAAAATCTAAATTTGCTCCTACAGGTGCAGACAGGTAGTTAACTTGAAACTGAATTCTCACTACTTATTTCACTCACTAACAGCTGAAGGATGGCTATGAAATTCCCAACAAATGACACACCAATAATGTTTTTAAATCTTACACACAGCACCTTTTGATATACTACGCTGTTGTGAAATATGCCTTTTGGGTTTTGAGAGAGCGAAGAGGGTGGCAAGGAGCCAAAGGAAGTGTCAAGGCTCCTCTAAGAGCAGTGTGTTCTCACCATGCCCCCCACCCCGTCCGTCCTCGTGTCCAGGTATCACCTGAAGGACGTAATCGTGGGCAAGATCTACTTCCTCCTGGTGCGGATCAAGATCCGGCACATGGAGATCGACATCATCAAGCGCGAGACCACGGGCACGGGGCCCAACGTCTACCACGAGAACGAAACCATCGCCAAGTACGAGATCATGGACGGCGCACCGGTTAGAGGTACCTGCCTTCTGTCCTGTTCCACTTTTGGGAACGTGTGTGTGTGTGTGTGTGTGTGTGTGTGTGTGTGTGTGTGTGTGTGTGTGTGTGTGTGTGTGTGTGTGTGTGTGTGTGTGTGTGTGTGTGTGTGTGTGTGTGTGTGTGTGTGTGTGTGTGTGTGTGTGTGTGTGTGTGTGTGTGTGTGTGTGTGTGTGTGTGTGTGTGCGCGCGCGCGTTGGGGTTTGTTAGTGTGTGGGTACGTATGGGTTTGTTAGTGTGTGTGAGAGTTTGGTGTATGACTGTGTGTGTGCGTTGCGCGAAACCTCGTCCTCAAAGCGAACCCTAGCTTGATTTGGTCAGTCTTGGGTTGTCTTTTGTAGTCCTTTTGGATAGTGGCCGGGCACAGTGTTGTGGTGAGGGTGGTCGCCTCCCAGCCAAAACGTAGCATGTTTCATCCCCAACGTCCGAAGACATTGACGCCCAACCCCTCTCTTGGTACTTGATGTCCGCTACTCACTGCAAGTCGCTTTCGACAAAAGTGTACGCTAAATAACTAAATGGAATGAAGTCACTAAAAGCCAGCCAGTCAGTCACTAAATGTTTTTTGTGTATAACACGATTACTTCAACAACTTGGAGCCATCTGTGTTCCTTTAGTTCTGAAGTGGACCCTCATGAGTCATGTGAGGCTGTCTTCCCCATACGCTTGTTCGTCTTTTCATTTGAGCACATGACGACTCTAATCACAGAGGACAGAGGCCATCGTCGTAGCCTTTCGTGACGACCGCAACACTCGACACTTCCACTTTGAAATGAGTTCGGACCCATGTTGCCTCTGCCCCAGGGGAGTCCATCCCCATCAGGCTGTTCCTGGCCGGCTATGAGATGACGCCGACCATGAAGGACGTCAACAAGAAGTTCTCTGTGCGCTACTACCTCAACCTGGTGCTCATAGACGAGGAGGAGAGGCGTTATTTCAAGCAGCAGGTACCAACGCACCGACACGCGCACAAACACACAACACAGGGTTAACTGACCAGCTACTCCGCTCCTCTTTAAGGTCCAGTCTGTGCAATTGAGTGGCATCTAGTGGTGAGGTTGTGAATTGCAATCACAACCCCCCCCCCCCCCATCCAATTTTAAAGTCTGCTCAAAATGGTCAATGAAGATTATACATTATTAGAATCGGAGCAGTGAGTCAAGTCCCATAGACCTGCAGGGTCACAGCCGTGTGGTCCCCTGAACACGTCCGAAGAGACGGCGGCACGCCACTGGTCGTTAACTCGTCTCTCGCACCACGTGGTTCCGCAGGAGATCACGCTGTGGAGGAAGGGCGACGTGGTGAGGAGGAGCATGTCCCACCAGGCGGCCATCGCCTCCCAGCGCTTCGAGGGCACGCCCAGGGTGGAGAGGCCCCCAGCCCAGGAAGACGACAGCTAGAGTCTCAACACACATACACACACACACACACACACACACACTGCCTGTGATGAGAGAGTGAGTGGTGGTCACCTTTAAGGACCACACCCTGTTCTGCTGTTTGATTTCTGATGGAATGTACTTAGTTTTTTTTTTTTTTTTTCAGTTTCGTGTGCCTGTGTGTGTGTGGGTGTGTGTTTGTGTGTCTGCCTGTGTATGAGAGTGTGCATGTGTGAGCGACGTCGAGGAAGAGCAAGGAATTGTGCATTGAACTGTGGCGAGTACCAGATGGGTTTTTTTGGGGGGGGGGGGGTTTACTCAGAAATAACTTTTTTCTCTATTGACATCTTCTTATTTTAGTTCTTTGTGAGGAAAAACTACTTTAATCTGGTACTCCGGGGGGGGAAGGATTTTGAAAGGTATTACATTTATATTTTTCCTGTGCTCCGGAATTGGGGTGTGTGTACAAAATGTATGTAACCCACTGCCGCCTAAGGCTTTGCCTCCCAACACCACCCCGAGAAAGCGAGAACGGCATCTGTCTTTTGGCGTACGCCATTTTTCATCAGTACATGGGTCTTCTTCATTTTTTTGGGTGCCACTGATTGCGCCAACTTTTCCTCTTTTTATTTTAATTGATTTGTTTGTGAAGCATTTACAGTGGAAGGTGTAGGACAGCGCTTGAACCGTCAGCATACATTCCAAGCCTTCACTTTCCTTTTCAAAAGAAAATCAAATGTGTATGTACAACATCCATTTTTACCAGCATTTGTATATGGTTTTGATGGTATGTCAGTTGAATAACAAAAAAAATAGGATTGTATGTAAATTTTCTGCTGCTAAAACGAGTATGTGTGTGCGACTTTTAGACGATTCCCTGTCGTAGGATTCCCAGTTCCTTATCTCCATGTGTAGCCTGCCAATGCTATGTGCTCTTTAATCAGTTAAAAACTTTTTTTAATCCTTGATCCATGCCAATTATTTAAAGTGTGAGAGTCAAGAGACTAGTGTTTTGAAAATAAATAAGTTGACTCATGATTTTGTAAAACAAAACAGGCCCTCCACTCCACTAATCCCCGGGCTTATCAAGATGAATGAGTCAGTATTGCACCCACGGTCCTGTAGTGTAGCCTACGCAGGCGCTTGCCACGCCCGGCTAATTGGCTTGAATGGCAAGGCCACGTTGGCCTCGTTAAGTAGTCCTGTGCCTCACTGTCTGCTGCCAAGTGGTTTCAGATGAACCCTTAAAATATGGATGTCATCTCCTTATCAGTCCACCGCCTCTAAAGTGCGTTTATTATTTTCCATTTGGCATGCGTCCAGCTCCATAGGTGGCCACAGTGTTCACATGCACACACACACACACACACAGTTCTTCCTTCTTTGCTGGATTTTTTTGTTTTTTTGTTGCTATTGACACCCCACTCTGCCTCCCCCTTCTCTCCCCAGTACACCTTTGGTCCAGAGAAAGTATGGGATCGCATATCTCACGCGTTGGTGTTTGTCTCGTCTCGGGTCGACTCTAGTCCAGCGCCAGAGCCTCCCTCACCGTATCTGCATAGTTGCTCTGTGTCCGTCAGAGAGGACTAGCGCAGGCCGTGCCTTCACACCAACATGGCCGCTGTTGTTGTCCGAGTGCGTCACTGTGCGTGTGTCTCAGGGCAACTCGGGACAGTCGTTTGGACGCTTTGGATCCTCAACGGTGTGCTAGGCTACTTGAGGCCTAGCTATATTACTCAGGACTTGGGTCGTTGTCATCTTTGAGGAGGTGTGGGGCTCTGGGTCTTGGATTGTAGTATATGTGCGTAGTGTGTTTTGAGTCACCTTCTTAAATTCCTTTTATGGGTGAGCATTGAGAGGTAATCGCTTTTTAATTCGATTGGAGGAGGGGAGGGGGGGGGGGGGGGCTGGTTCAACATTCAGTCGCACTGTCACTCTTTAATGTATATAAGATGTGTATATTTTTAATCTCTGTCAAAAAAAAACAACAACTTCAAAGAGTAAAAAGCACTGAAGCCATGCGTCCAGGGCTCTGCCTCATTCATGCTGTCTGGCCTGTATTTTTTTTTCATGTCTGCAAGTTATATCACTAGGATTATTTGCGGTTAGCCCAACATTTTTCATCTTATAGCTTTCCTAACAGTTATTATGTATTAAGCAGTAAAAACTTTTAATGAGATATCACCCAATAGACACAAATTAAGATCAGGTTTTAACTGGTAGGCCTACGACCAATAAAAGAAATACTTTTATACTGTTAATAATATTCATATTTTTATATTATTCATATTAATATTTTTCAGGATATGAATATGAATGTACATAGATTAAGGTTTTAGTTTTTAAGTTCTTCTTGCTTTTCTTTTTAGCCAGATAATTTTACGTATAAGCTTTCCTTGTGCTATTTGACTTCTGACGAGCCACATATTGAAAATGCCAAATAGGCCTTGGGTGCCTCTGTTGGGTGGTTTTGCATAGGGGTGGCGGCGGTGTTTACTAACCTAACTTTGGGAGGAGGATGCAAATAAATATGAAGTAAGAAAATTTTAGCAAGTACAGAAAACAAAAGCACAATGTAAAAGATATATCAGTAGTTTTGATCTTATTTTCCATTTTCTGTGCTATTTTTAAATAAAATAGTACTAATTTAGTGCTATTACTAGTACTATGTTTGTGTTATTATACATTTTAGCACATTTCTGGCCATGAATCCTGGTTAAAGTGTATCTTTCAATATCTGACAATGTACTTTTTCATCATAGAGCACGTATCCTGCTCTCCATAGAGGCGTGTTACTATGGTAAAATATATTTTCCAGTACAGACCCAACAAACTACTGACTTCTAAATAGTTATTTCTAAACAGTGTCATAACACAAGGCAATACAATTAACTTCCATGACCCCTTCGCTGTAATCTCTCCACACTTCAAGATTGAAAAAAAATAGATGTGCATACATTGCAGGATTCCAACAGCTTTTAGGGTGCACCTTTAACCTCTTGCTCTCATGATGAATGCAAAGGGGTTGTAAGTTCATCTTTTCCAGTTGCCATTTTGAAGGACAATTTGACGTTCCCTGTTTATTATTAACCCTCGTAGCCAAGAAGATCCCATGGAGAAGATCTCTTCTTCTAGGGAGTCCTATACTAGTATACCATACTGTAATATAATGGATGGTTTAATAGGTTGAGACCAAGTTCACCATGTATGCTAAGCAAATATATATTGCACATTCTAACACGTTAGGTTTTCTTGAAATATGCTGAGTGTAGAAATTTTTCACAGGAACGGATACCGTCACCTCTCCATTATTCACACATTGTGCAAGAATTCCTCAGGGCCACAGTCTTGTGCAACATCTGCATATAGGCCTATACTTCCATTTGTGTGCCGGTTTTAAAATGCCATTTATTCCATTCGTTAGTTCATACTCAACCCGTAATGGGTAGTCTTAAGTAGTGCAGTAATAAATAAAAAAAAAAAGGACAAAAGAAAGCTTATCTTAACTGTTTGCAAATGGATCTCCTTATTGACCCATCACCTCGTAGTCATCACTGTAACGTTCGTCACTGAAGTCCCCGCTCGCAGGAAGAAATGCTCCTTTGTGGTCTCTCTGCCCACACGCAATCTGACAACAATTCGTAGGCCCACGTCATGTAGGAGGATAAAATAGCTACTCGGTGCTGAGGCAAGAATAAGTCTCACAGTGTGGACGTCGAAACTACGTCGAGGTATAACAACAAACTAAAGGCAAAACTTTCCCATTTGGTCTTCTTTGCGAGGCCATCAGCACCGACGCCCTCTACTGGACAAACGCCGCAGGTTGAAGGTAGATAAAAAGGGTAGGGTGTCGAGATAAGACGTTTCCTATCAACAGCCCTAATTACAATACTAATGAATAAAACCCCATTGCACACAAAAGCTTCAGCTAAGCCTTTGACATTACCACTTCAATCACGGCCCCTCTGGGGTGCTATATTTTCTTTTTTTTTTTGGGGGGGGGGGGAAGTAGCCTTAAACGCGCCCAATAAAACAAGGCCAACGTGTGTGTGTGTGTGTGTGGGTGTGTGTGTGTGTGTGGTATTCAGAACTCCAGAAGTCCCAGCAGTACCGTGAGCGGTTCAGCTGTGTCGCGGTGGGCTTGGCAGGCGGAGCGGGCGCGCAGCACACGTCTCGCGGCTGCTCCTCTTGCTGCGCGAGGCTGCGCGCCGTGCTGAATGATATACCCACGCTCGCCCCCCCCCCCCCCCCCCCCCCCCCGTGCTCGCTCCCGCCACCAACAGGATTCATTGGATATCGGCGGCGCGCGCTCTGCAAGTTGCCGCTGTACTACTACCAAGGGGGGGATTCAACGTTCGCTAGTTTCTCGTTAAGTTTTCACCTCGTAAAAGGGTGTCTTAAGAGCTAACGGGACGTTGGTCAATGTGTTTGTTTTTTTAAGAGCCAAGAGAGCGCCGTTAACCCCCGGGGGTGAAAGTATTTCATTGAGAATGGGTCAGCAAAAGTGATTGAATTCCGCCGTTCATGAGCCGTGTCCTGTGGGGACTGGTTTTTGGTCCGTGGCCCAATAATGACGAGGGAGCTGCCGGGGGATGTCTGCGGTTTAGTGCCAGTCGTTTGAAAAAAAAAGTGTGTATTCGCGGTGGAGAATGATCTCCGACGTGTTCGTGCTCTGATGGATGAAGCCGTGCTTGGGGATGTGTTGTTGAAGACGCCAAGAGGAGATAACAGCAGCAAAACACTACAGAGCGACAGCGAAAGCTAAAGCGCCACCGACGTGAACACCGGGTCACCACCACACGTTCCGGGACCATACAGGTATTTCTCATGTATTGCTTTGATTACAGATGTGCGAGTGTACGTACACATTGACTGGGTTATTCGTAGCACATCTGTTCACATCTGCAGTGTTACATTGCCGCCGACGATACGATACATGTGTGTCAGTGAGCCAGCTACAACATATGTATGGAGGCACTGTAAAGCAGTCGTGTTCAACTCGAGCTTCCCGACAATTTGCATTAGGAAATCTAAGCAATGTTGACTGTATGCTGTCCGTAAGTTTGTGTTGAGCTGCGTCCATACTGAACGTCCCCAGAGCAGTGTGTTTCCATCGTATGTCAGGCATTAGCCGGCATGTATTCTGTGCATGTTTCCAGTTATGACTGAACATCCAATAGCCATGTTTCCATAGCCTTTAATCGCGTTGCTGATTCAATTAAATTTAATTGATTGAGCCAACTATGAGGTGAAAGGCAAACTCAAAATTAGAGGTTGGCTTGATGTGCAAGAGATGATGTAAAACTCTTCACTGCACTCTTGTGTTCTCCCGCGTGATTAATGTAATTTAAAAACATAATGTCCATACTCGATGGTTACACATCATACACAGCCTCCATATATATATATATATATATATATATATATATATATATATATATATATATATATGTATATATCTCTGGGCAACCTAAGTATCATCGTACATGCCATCCTCAGGCACAATATGCCTTAGCTAAAGGATATGCATATATTGCATAGAGTCAATGTGTTTGGTTTTGGCGTGCTTAAAAAGTCTTATGTCTTAAAAAAGCAGAGCCCCCCCACTCCTGGCATTTAGGAACAAGCACTTTATTTTCGACAATGTATTGCCTGCACCCCACTGTATTTTTACATAGAGAGAATGGAGGGGAACAGTGTGGGGTTCCCACCAGAATAGAGCACCCTTCTTTGTCTTATGCAAGTTCCACTTAACAGTCACCCAACAGACAGCGAGCAGGAAGACGGTTTAGTTTGCTCTTACCAGGTCCTCAAACTGATGGATGGGGAGAGGCTGTATTCACGAAAACAACGCTGTAAATGCAGATGGGGTCTTTGGCAGGGAACAGGGAGATTTGTGTTCCCCTGGTCTTTCTGCTGTGGCATGGGGGGAATTGGGCCCGCAACATTTAAAAAACGGCCCCAATGACTCATCAGTTTAATGGCCTGCATTTATGTGGCTTAATTTGGACAGATCGGACGGCTATACGGCTCTATCCTTGTTTCCTGAGCTTTTCTTGTGTTTCGCTTGTCTCCGCTAAATGTTTTGATCCGTTTCTTACATTTGGCATCATGATACGATGGTAATTTAATCTCAAGAACAAATGTGGAAGCCAGAATTGTATGTACCGCAACCACAAGGCTTCCAGTGCATCATCACCACATAACACCACATTGTTCTGTGCAAGATGGCTGGCATCAGGACATTCAGTAACAAGACTGTGCAACCTTGTCTCTGATGCCCAATTACTGACACAATCCCCAATCAATTGCCCCTGAAAAGAAACGTCAGCATGCATGTATATTCAGATTTATGGAATTCATAATGATTTACTGTCTCAGGGCTAATCACTCGTTAGACAGCAATTAATAGATTTGTTTTTTTGTTATCTGTGTATGTATGTAGCATGGCCGTGTGTCACTGGTATTTGTATTTGTTTTCCTGTCACGTTGTGCATGTAATTCCAGTCAGGACAGGATGCCATTGGAAAATGCTGCGTAGCTTAGGGCTTCTGAAACTGTACACTGGTATGGTCTACCCCATGAATCCTCACTGGTGTGGTCCTTTTCAGGCCTACTTTAAAGAAGAAAAAAACGATTGCCTATCCACCAGAAATTCCTGAGCCAGAAAGACAATGTAGGAAATAAGGCATGATTTACTGTAGTTTTGATCCTCAAACAACACCTATATACCGGCGACAATTGTAATCCATCTTGAGGCGGTGCATTGCAGTGACACATTACAGAATCATTTCACACTGACCACAAATGAAACATTCATAGACGTCTCCTAGGATGGCCTGCAATTAAAACTTTTGAAACTTTTAGGGGCTGAGCTCAGGGGAGGCTACTTTCTTTTAGTAGTTTATTGATTAAAACCGCACTGGAACGCATTTCAAGCACCTAAGCCAGTAAGGAAAACACTCACAAACAAGCACGCTGTACTGGGCCTTTCTTCAAAACAAGGAGGGGTGGGTTCCTCCTCCTTCAGTGTCGAGAGAGCACAAGGACGCCAAATCTCTCACGGATGGTCTTTGAAAGGAGAAGGCTTCTTTTCTACCATGCCCATGAACTCGCTAACGATGGCTTGCCCTTAAAACCAAAGGCGCGCCTTTAAAGGGAACCATTTTCACACAGGATCTTAGGTGGCAGCATCGGGTGGTTTGTCCATCACTTTATATGCATCATGGCTCCTGTAGGAAAGAAAATGCAATCGTTCTTATGCAGCCAATACATTTAGGTTGTCAAGCTGAAACGTTAATTTCATCTTTTACAGCTGCGGTAGCGCTGCCAGTTGAGCAGCTACTTGCTTTAGCAGACCGTGTTGCATTTAAGATTAGACTACTCCACCAAAAAGCACCGGGATGGTGTTTTATTGTCGCCCACGATTTATACATCTCTACAACTCAGGCGTCAGGTACCCGGTTATTGCAACTAAGAAAAGGAAAAAATAAATAAATATATATATATATTCTGTCACATTACATGCTATATGTTACAGATGTGTTTCTGTTATGAGACAGAGTGGAATCCTCTGTCCTGAAAATGTTGCTGAATGAATGCATTTAGAGTGGTTGGGGAGAAGCAACGTGCCCCAACACATTTATAAGGTAAAATGTCTGTTTGGGGATGCTGAAATCCACTCAGCCATATATTTTGAATTGAATCAGCCCCATTTGAAAATTGGTACCCGGAGTGATTGGACCCTACACCACTGTTATGCAACCAGCCACTTTGTTTTGTTTACTCATTTGTGTCGCTGAAACCTCTCGGGCTTTCAAAGGTCTTGTTGTTTCAGAGGTTTTTCTCTTTTCTCTCTCTATCCTCCACGGCCTCACACAAAGGCAGACACGACCTCTGAACCCGGGCTCAGAAATGAATGCATTGTGTCGAGCCAAACAGCCATTGTGCGTTCCTTCTGCATGGTCATTAATTATACATATTGCATAGCGCCGGCCATCCCGTGTCCTGAAACACATGCGGCATGATGAACCAGGGAAGCAGACTGTTCACATGTGTGTTTCTCAGTCCACGGTCCCTCCACGACGACTGCAGCGTTGCAGGCCTCGGTGATTGCCACAGATCTCCCAGCAGAGATTCCAATCCCCCCGTTTACAATTCTGGCATTGAGAATGGCGGCTTTGGTTAGAGAGCTGCCAGGATATTCCCACAATAGCAAGGCGGAGGATAATGAGGTGGTCCTGACGAAATGGAATTCTCATTCAAGGCCATCTTGGCAGCAAGTTTGTGCGAAAACTCAAAAGATTCACTTTGGGGGGACTGGGAAGGCGATACTCCTGTCTGCTGTGGCAGGGAAACTGTCCCTGTTCAATATGTTGTGACAACACCGGCAAAGCTTACTGTCACCATTGGAGGCTCGCTGAGGCACACTTTTTTTTTTTTACCTCAGTTTTTTCCCATGTCGTTTGTATTCTGTCATTTATGTTATTATTCAGGGTTCTCTATAAAACCACCAGCCAGATATACTGTATGTGTAATGCTGGTTTCAATTATCAAATATAGCCATGTTATTTCCAGAAACTGATAATGCGTGCATTAGGGTGGCATTACAGATAGTGGTTATCTAAATTAATGGAGTTACAAATGAAAAACAAATGAAAATGACAAATGCAAATAAAAATGGAAAAACGGTATGAAAGCAAATCAGGGCAATAATGTTGTAAATAGAAACGTGAACACCTTTGAATTCATAGCATTGAAATATTACACTTTTGAAAACAAGGTCATCTGAATGCATGCTTATACAGTATATTGTAGCATAATAATTAATGCCATGTATGGTCATTCGTTAAGCTGATTTGCACTTTCTTTACATTTGTTTGTTGGTGTTATGTTGCTTCAGCCCTGTGCTTATTGAGCTTTGAATCTGAATATTAATTTATGTATATTCAAACCGGGCAACTAACCGAAGCTCTGTCATTCTCCCTTTTTACCATTGTTGTGTTCAATTCTCAGGCCGGTTTCTTTGATCACACGATAGACAGGCCTGATAGGCCAGCAGTCCCTTTGATTGCATTCAGGCTCGATGGCTCAGGACTGCCCTTTTGAATACCTCAGTTTCAATTTTATGGATTTAATTTTCTGATCTGTATTTTGACCACTTGAATGAGTAACGAATATCATGTTTCGAATATCCGCAATATTTGAAATTGTGTTTTGGAAATTGTACACCTTCAAATGCCATATTTGAGCTTCAAAGAGGTGACTTCAAAAGAAATAATTTCAAATAACCTTGATTTCAAAGTATAATATTTCAATGTTATGAATTCAAAGGTGTTAAATTGTAAAACGTTATTGCAGTGATCTGCTCCAATAAATGACTCCTCTGAGATGAAACTCGGCTCTTGGCATTTAAAAAAAGTTGTTGGTTTGTCTTTTTCTAGTTTGCTTTGATGTCAAAATGCAGAAAGCATTCCTATGGGGTGGCAATTTATGTTTTTAACCATAGAATTACAAAATTATCAACTCGAAGACCTATCTAAAGTAGATATTATTCTGTAAATGTATTAGGGTTGGAATGCTTCTAAGGCTTCTTGTATATATCCTTCCTCAATATATAATTTTTTAAATGTTGCACTATAGGTCCTAACACTGATGCTCTGCTGCTGACTCATAGGGGATGGGCTTATACATAGCATGGATCTGCATGTACTCGGATGCAGGAATGTGTCTGATCCATGACATCATAAAGGTTGTTCCTTCCAGCACAGCGATTGCTCACTCATTGAGGCCCCTTGTCAAGATAGCTCTTAAAAAGTTAAATAAATAGTGTTATCCAAACCCTTTTTTGCATGATTTGTGTACTGAACACGCCAATAAATAAAACCATAGTTGGAAGTCTGAAGTGACTACACCCTTTTACCCTGTCTTGAGTTGAGGGATAAAGGTTAACTGAGATGTGTATAGTCTGTGTTAAACTTTAATTCCCTTGTTTGTACAACATTTTTACAGCCTTGTGGGATTTCCAACGTCTGCTAATGGCTGCTAATCAAACTGGACATTTCTTCTCTTTGCCTAAAAAAACAAAATAATTTTAGACTAATAGTATAAAAGGAATTTGTAACACCGCTGTTATTTGTCTTGATTGAAAATGTTTTTGTTGAGGGATGAGTTTATGGTTTTGAATGTGCATTCCAAAGCCTAGACATTCATAAAGCATAGCCTTCTGCCGCATCCCACTCATACATTCACTGTGTTATCGCTCCTAGTGACAGTTCATCGGATGCCTTGTCTGGGTGCCTTCCATCAGCTGTGGATTCGGAAGCCGGTAATTAGGTCAATGGGTGTTGCTGTAGTGGGAATGCTAGGGTTATACATTATGTTATTATAATCAATCAATGCTATGGAAATCAATAAGAACCGTTGAAATGGTTTGTTGACGTGTATTGACCATACACATTCTTTAAAACAGGATTTCCTGTAATATTTCTTAAGGTTCGGTCGTGTCGGCACAAAGGTGGATATCTGCGCAATTGAGTGTTTTTGATTAGTGTCCTTTGTTGTAAGGTTGTACTCTTGTACTGTACCCTTTCACACACTCCACCCTGTGAGGGCGCTCTGTGCTAATGCATCACTCCTTTTTGCTTTTTCGACTCATCTTTGTCTTACTTTCAATCGATGATTGTGTGAAACACTAAGAAACACAAAGAGTCACAATTCATTAGAGTTCTTTAGATTAATCTCCCGATATTTGTGTAGAAATGCCACGTCCCTTGGAATACACAGATCTGCACTGCTTCGAGAGTTTTCAAGGAAATTGCATGGCGTTCATTAATTTGTTTTCTTGTATGAGAGAAAGGAGTTGGTTTCTATGGAAGATGGAGCCTGTAGAGAAGTTCAGTGCTAGTGGCAATGGGTTGACGGCATGTCTGCGTGTTTCCATATGGCATGTGCACTGATGCTTTGAGGGTTAAAACCAGCTTTTGAAATCTGGGTTCCAATGCATTTTTTTCTATTGTATCTGTTGAACAAATCGAGAAGTAGGACAATGTTGATTTGGATAATTCTCCTCCCACTCCCCTTCCTTTTCAGTCATGCTTTTCTTGTTAAATCTGTGAGTCGAGCCTCAATTTCAATAATTCACTGCTGACATTGTTTTGATGGCTTAACCCGTTTCACACATTTATGTCACATCTATTTCAGTGAGCTGCAACTTGTTTTGAAATACTTAATGTTTACCATATTTTTGCTATTTGCAATCAGTAAGGAAGTCGTTTGAGGTTTCCCTGATCTGTCCCAATAATGCTGGGGTGCTGTACATTATGGTTATTCCAAATCCATGGAATATTCTTGAATATTCTGGGTATTCTAGATAATACTTGTGGCTGTCTGTACTGCTGTCACCATCTTTGATGTTGGTCTTGTGATTGATCAGGTGCTTCAAGATGTGAATTAGTTTTGTCTAACCAATCAATCATGATTTGGACTAAATATCCGTTGGTTTATTTGGCGAGTTGAATAGTAGTTTGGAAAATGGGTAAAAAAAAAAAAAAGTAATGTTATTCACCTAAATGGTTTTGTTTCTTTCGACTCGTTTAAGCGTTCTTAGCAGAACATTAGCCTGGAGTCAGTATTGTGAGTCACCAAAGAGAACGCGTTCCATACAGGAGATTACAAGTGGCTTGGAATGCAGTGTGCATGAATGCCCTGTTCTTGGTGATATGTACTGATCAGCGTGAATTGAGAGAAAAACCGAAAGTGCTACGTTTGTGTTTGCCTGACACATGCTAGGATTGACAAAAGGGGTTTTAGTTCCCTAAGTAACGAACAATGGCTGAGATGGTGCAACAATTCCCTTTTAATGTATTTTTTTGTGTAGTACAGCATGGTAATAATTGCTGTTCAACTTTTTACATTGAGTTGAGCTGGATGTTTGTCTCCAAGCAGTGCACGTAACATCCATCAACAGAACAAAACAGAATTATTAAAAGGAAACATTAGAAGGGAATTATTGGTTTACAGGGAAGAGGTTAAATCCAAACAACCTATTTAATGACATTAAAAATAAAATAATAATTATGCAAAATTTGCTGCGGTTTAAATCCAGTCAGTTGATGATGAAGGCACTTCTTAAAGGGGCACTCTTCTATTTATATTCCAATGTCTTGCCATTTCTGTGCTGTCCATAAATTCAAGCTCTTTTAGACCAACTTAAAAGTTCTACACTCAACAGTGGACAGCAGAGGTGCCTTATGACAATGCGGGACCCCCCCCCCCCCCCCCAACCCTGGGTTTTCACACTGTGTACACAAGAGCTGTTAAGTTGTCCACAAAGTACACATCCTCTCTGTGACACCTTGCCCGGGCCACGCCCTGATCCACCAACACACCGGCTTTGTATTCTGTTAACAAAGGTGAATTAAATTAGCAAGGTCGTCTCTGTGACATCTGGTCTTTCGGGACTCGGGGAAGGGAGACTGTAAAGTAGGCATCGAATGACACGCATGCATGATGCAGATTCACTACAGCAGTGTCTGTAGGGGGAACAAGCCTAAGGGCAGTATTACATGGTCGATATGTTTCCGCCCTGCTATCTTGCAATACCTTCCCGGTTATTTCATTGGCGTAGAAATAAAACTAATACATCAAGGAAGCCCAACAAAGTTGTCAAGCTGTCAATGTCAAGCGGATTGCTAAAAAGTTTAGTCAATGTCTGAACCGCATTTGAAAGAATAATATATGAGAATCTGAATCCCCCCCCTCAGCTGTCCTTCTCACTGTATGTTTCCCCTGCTCTTGCAACTTGCTGTCTTCTTTTGTGGAGAACACATAAAAGGAGCCGCGTTTCATCAATCCAACTCAATGCTATTGTCGCAATACACGCTAGACGTACAGCGGCCTTTTCTGTTGTGGCCTATTTATTTTCTTTTTGGAGTTCTGGATGAATATGCAGGGGCTACAGAATCAGGGGCAGTATGGAGCGTCAAGCTGCTTAGCCAAACAGGAGCCAGCCGTCCAACGAGAAACAGTAAAGACTTGAGTACCCGGAATGCCCTGCATTCATAGTGATCAGTTGGTGCATGATATTGGGGAGGGGACTGAAATCAGACCATGCACATATCATTCATAAGAGAAAAAAATCAGTGGGGCTGGATGGACAGTTTTGGTTTATTATTTTTTACTGGAATATGCAGAATATGCAGAAATGATCCAGTATGTCAAAAAGTCAGAGTATGCCCAAACTGTCTTTTTTCTGCTTTAGTGCCCATGGCCACATGGCGTCATTTTTTTTTAACACCTGCGCCTTTCTTAACTTGTTTCCAATTTTCTTCACCGGTTTCCGATTTCCTTTTTTGCCAGTCAACCAATCCCAGATTACGTCATCTATCAAATGAACATTCAATTTCAGAGAAAAGAGTGTGTTGTTCCATGTCAATTATGGACGCCACAGTCCGTTGCTTTCACAAATCTCAACTGTGGTGTTTGTGTCTGCATGCGCTGCTTATCACTCGTGGATTTATGACAAGTTATTGCTGCCATGTCGAGCGAGGCGCTAACATGGCTAGTTGTCGTAGAAACGGTAAACAAAGCACAGAGATGCGGCCGTTCTGTTTTCACAGTTCACAAACGCTTCGTCCCTGTGCTTCCCAGCGCCAGTGCACGGACACGGACCCTTTTAGATATATTCTGATGGGTTGAAGAAGACGGCAGACAGTAGAACGCAGGAATCCGATCAGGACAGCGTTTCTATAACCCCGCTGCCAAAGATGTACTACATCTCTGGATCCATGATAAATTACATATTGATTTGTGTTTGTCAGACTGGGCCAATAAGCTCCATGGTAACTGATGGAAGAGGGTTTCATGTCAGACTCTCCTCTTCTTGGTGGCAGCGGAGTGTCAGATTGTTAGAAAGCCAGGTCACCAAACCTTTTTCATGTGCTACATGGAGGCCACGTAGAGAACATTATTAAAGTCTGAGCCTCGGTTCAAGTTGACGCTCTTCATCTTGTTGTCACTGTCATATCACTCATATTTATTTTTGGACTGCTAAGTGATTGCACTGCAGCTGCCAAGAAGCCATTGCAATTATAATAATAGTTTCCAGTAAATGCATCAAGTGCATGTAGGACAATAAGTCTGGCCAAACAATTAAAAATACTGATGGAAAAATATATGTCTGTAGAGTGCCTCCGGTCTTCCACTTGATCAAACTAACAACAGTTAATTTGACATTTTAACCAAGTGTAATAGCCATTGGCCCAAATTTTGAAAACAATCCCCCAGTATATGAGCTTCTGGTTGTAATCGGACTGAATGAATTTTAAAAGTTCATATTCTTAATCTAAAATCACATTTTGGCATCATCATTCTAGTCAAACATTGTGGTTTGAATTATTTTATTTGGTACTGATTTATGTCTTTATGAATGTGCTTGATTTGATAATAAATTTGGCAAGCCAAGGTAAGCATTCTTGACCATTAGCAAGAGTATCGTAGTTTCCCAGAAATGAAAGCAGCTGTCGTCCTTGGACCTTAAAGGTGAACGCATATATGCAGGCATTTGTTGTGCATCATCTTAGAAAAGTTAGACAGGATTAGTGTCTAAACCAGAAAAGATTTCACGGTTCCTTACAGTTATCATTCCCTACTTAGCATAGCTCTGCAAATCAGATTTTAGATTAATAATCTAATCTAAAGTCTGATGGCAAACAAGATCAAATCTGGCTCTGTTTCTCTTTCTTGTGCTTCATATTTATTTCGGCCAATGATATGCTGACACAAACTCGGCCAGACCAGTAAAAAGTAAAAAACGTATCTGTAAAGGTTTCAAATCAACACCGTGTAGACGCCCTTCTGAAAGTCTATCTACTGGCGGTAATCAGTTTCTCTTCTGTAAAATATCTATGCAATGATACAGGAAACAAGGTACAGGAAACAATACAGGCCCCTTCAGCCAACTCTCTGTGCCATCTTCCTCAGAAGTTCCGCTATAACATCTTATGGATGGATACTGGATTCTGGATCAGAAATTATTGCAGTGCTAAATGTTACCCCTGGCTGTAAAAGGATTCTGCTTGCAAAGAAATGCACTCTCAAATTCCTGTTTTGTACTCATCTGAACATCTGCAGGCTTGAATAAACCTTGTTATGTCCAATGGCCACCTGGCGTTCCCTCTAGTGAGGTCTACCCTCTGGAGACTCGATCCTGGCCCTTAAAATCATTTGACGTCACCTAAGGGCCCTGAACGGCATGCGTCAACAGCCTGAACCGTGGCTGACAATGGAGCTAACATAATCGACCATGAGCTCCAATTACACAGCAGCACTACCTGTTGTCTGTGTTTTTTTTAGTCGCCATTGTTTTCCGATTCTTCCGGGTAATGGTTGCCTGGCGATGCGTGAGTTGTAGAAAGTATTTTTTCCTTTGTGACATTGGGTGGAAAGATTGTGGTCCATAGGTTTCATTCGGAAGGCTTCAGAATGGCTTGCATTCATGATGACTTTCAGGCAGGCTCAGCATTCACAATTAGGTTCCATCAAGCCCCCATTCAATCAGCCTCTCTTCAAGCAACCTGACTATGAGAATGCTTCTCCTTCAATGTGGCTGCCTTGCAACAGCACAACTGTGCTGTGTTTTTCGGATTATGCTAAACCCAAATGTCTCAAATTCTCAGCGTCACCTCTTGGGACTCCACCACATGGCAGTGCCTTAAATAATCAAGGGGCAACAGGGCGAGGACCAACTGTTAACGCCAAGCATCTCTTAACCACTTATCCAAATACTCAAATCTGCTTGTCAAATAATTGCATGAGAAGTTGTCCTGGTCTGTATTCTTCCAAAGCTAAGAAATATTGTTATTTTGTTGAAGAATGTATATTTACTCTCAAATAAATATAGAATGCTATGTAAAAATATACAAGGTTTTAAGAAAGGTCAGAAAAAACTTTCACTGTCGGACACCATCTGTTTTGTTCATGTCACATGTCTGAATGTTAAATTACTTTCGCCTAAGTCCTTGGGCTCTTGGCATATACTTCCATTTGAAAATGAAAAAAAGCAGACTCTTTTGTGAGGCTGCTTCATCAACATTCAGACTTTCCTTCGCATTCACTGGATGCATTTTCCCTTATCTATCTGGGACATGGCCACCGTAACAAATAATTGAGTAGTGTAGTGGTTTCATATTGAGTGATGAATCAGCAATCCTCCTGAAAATATCCCTTGAAGGAGTCATTTGATATGAGATGTAACCGTTGGAGGGTGATAGGAATGTAATTGATATAGAAGGAAAGAAATTGAGAACAATAAAAGCGGTCTTATACAGTAAAACATCTCACAATCACATGCTGACTCTTTTGGCTGCCACACCTTCATATAGGATTTAACTCAACTTCAGTAGAGCTAGTCCAGTTTTTTTTTTTTAATGCTATTTTCACTCAGCACTAGCTTGAGCGATTTAATTTCAGAAGTGATTTAAAATGGTTAAACAATCAGCATGTTTTTTTTCACTCAAATGATCAGTTATGTTTGATTCTGACAAGGACACCTTCCTTGTTTATGCAAGACAATGAAATTCAAAGCTTTGCAAGGTTTGAGGACCATTCAGTTTATAACTTCTCATCAGAGTCTTAGAGGCACTGTCCTCTGCCAAGGTCAGGCATTTTTGGGATTTTTCTGCTGCATCAGTTGATCCACCCTGCCTACTTTGCTTGCATGATTGGCACATAATAAACTCGATTAAGCCAAAGGTTATTTTTTCAGATTTAGTCCATACCCTATAATATGTCATAAATAATAGCAAATGCCTATTACAAGTTAGAATAGCCCACATTGATATTCAATATGCTTGCTTTATCTGACAAGGAAAAACAAAAATAGATTGTGTTAGGATTCGTGAACCAAGTTTGTATATTTATGAAGCAATAAGCAGCAAATGTTATGTAATGCTATTTGTGCTTTGATTTCTGTCGTCACCCTATGAATTAATCAATTCATTGTTGCGGCCCTAATTTAAATACCTGCTCAAACCAATAACAGCTTCAGAATTGAGCATAGTTAGCCAACAAAATAAGGTGTATTCACTGAAATTCACTTTGGATAAAATCAACTTGACTACTCAATTACCAAATGGTTGTAGGGATTTTTCGCTGGTAGAATGCCGATTGGCCCCTCAATTCCATTATTCCCAATGTCCTTCCCGTATGTCCTGTTCTGGCACCACCTTGCAACCTTGTCCTCATTCTTCCGCGGGAATGTATCTGGCCAGCCTTTCACAGTAGCCTATGTCATTGCACACTGAGTTAGGGGTCAGTGGGATGTCTCCCTCAATGATTGCGGACATGTTTCCATGTCTCCTGGCTGGTTGAAGACATGGCATTGTTAGCATGTAACCCTCCATGTTGATATAGTACGGTTAGGGGGAATGAATTTTTGTGTATACCACAGCGCAATGCTGGCCACATGACTCAGCAAATGTTTTTATCTGTCCACATTTTGCCCCAGCTAAACCCAACAGCGTTTTGCTGCCTGAAACCTTGTGTGTAGAGCAAAGCCAGTTAGTTTGAGAGGAATGAAGTGAACACGGTGCACCCTCATGCTAAATCATTTGCACCCCTGAATCTGTTTCTGGCATCCTCAAGCTCTGTCAAGCCATGGGAGCATAACTATTGGATTAAGATTATTTATGGAAACAATTAAGATTCAAATATTTCCAATGGAGATGGAAACAAAAAAACCCCCGCATAAACGGTCAATTTAAAACGATGCCTTGCCAATTGCTCTATTGGCCAGGAGTGAACACTGCGCTTTGTGCTGGGATTATAGTGTCACTCTGATGGCATCATTCAGACACTGTCTGCCTGAATGATGCCATGTGTATGGCGAGGATGCCCATCGTTGGTGAGCATCTTCTGGGATGTGAATCCCGAAGAGGGGGAGAGAGGGAGAGGGAGAGGGAGAGAGAGAGGGAGAGAGAGGGAGAGAATGCACAATGGAACACAAATGGATTGTTAATCTACACCAGCCTCTCTATCTATATTCATTAAATAGTTCATCAAGCCCGAGCGCCAGATGCAGGGTGTGCACAGCGAGCGGTCTCCCCATGATTCAGAAGCAGCTGCTTATGCCGTGGCCGCGGAGAATTCTCACCTCCCACGCCTTCCCCTCTCTCTCTCTCTCGCTGTCTCACTCTCGCTCTCTCGCTCTCTCTCTGTCTGTGTCTCTCGCCCCCCATCTTTTCGATGCTGTGTCTCATCCGCCTGCGTCTATTGGGATTGAACGCGTGACTGCCTGGGGGGGGGAGGGGGGGTTGATATCCATCCCATCGTTTTTTTTAGAGTCGTTGCCGTGGTGTTGCCAGCCTCTTGTTTGTATCGATGACTGCACTGTTTAGATTTGTCCCATAGTTACAGGTGAGATTGTGCTACTCATGCATTATGTCAGACTCTCTCTCTCCCCTCCCCAAGCCCTGATTGGCTAGCCTGTGAAGGAAGATTGTGGTTATGGGTAATATGTCTATGGTGTAGTCTTTAATTTAATCCTTTTTTTTTTTGCAGTGCAAACTGTGATTGTCTGTCTAGGATTAAAAAAAATAACGGATCACGTCAATCAGTCTTAATTATGAAGAAAAGTTGAATGATGTCTGGAACAACTTCGAGTGATTGATATCTTAATTTGAGCTGAACATATGGTAAACATTGACAAGGCAATAGTTAGGATTAATAAACCATTACATATTTGATGGATGCCATAACCACAACTCTTTTTTTCAGATTGAAATCCCCCTTCACAAGCTCATTTTGTTGACTGCAAATCTTTGTAATTTGATTGTAGTTCACGTTTGTATTTTTTTGGTGTCTCTTTCACATCAAACTATTTTTCAGTACAGCAACAGAAAAACAAAAAAAACAACCAAACGATTGTGTCATTGTTTCTGAATGGCCAAATCTCGTCCATTCAGGAAATAACACAAACAACCGCACGGTCCTCTTATGTAATAATTGTGACTAAAGCTTGGCAGAAATGTCCACAGCCCGTGCCCATGTGTCTGCAACACGTTGCGGCCGGGGCAGCAGTGATTCATACCGGTGGGTTTGTTTTAGCGCGGGTACCCGTGTGTTTGAGCCAAAGCCCCCCCAGTGTGAGACGGAGACGTCCTCGCGCCGCGTTACGCGCACCCGTCTATAGATCCAGAGCTAATGATTTCCCTCCTCCTCGTCTCTTTTGCTCTCGCTCTCCCCCTCTTCCTTCCCTTTCTTCCTTTTCTTTTCTTTCAGTCTTTCCTCTCCATCCTCATCCTTTTATCTCTGGCGTTTTTTTTTTCTCCCTCATCTTATTCACAGCCCCCCTCCTCCTTTTCTCTCTCTCTCTCTCTCTCTCTCTCATTTCCTTTACTCTCTACAAATCTTTCTCTCCTGCGTTTTTGCGGCTGTCATCCGATCACCTCTCTCTCCCTCTCTGTATCTCCCCCAATCTCTCTCTCTCTCTCCCTCTTCTTTTCTCCCTCTCTCTCCCACTCCCCCCTTACTCCATGTGACTCCTCTTATCTCGTCTTCCCACTTGGCTCTTCTCTCGCTCTCTCCCTCGCTCTGTCTCTATCGCCCTACCTCTTGACACCCTTCGTGTTCCTCCCTCCCTCCCTCCCTCCATTCCTCCAGCCCTCCCACCCTCGCTATCTCCCCCCTCCCTTCCTCTTGCTCGCTCACTCTCTCGCTCCCTCTCTCTCTCTCTCTCGCCCCCTCTCTCTCTCTCTCTCTCTCTCTCTCTCTCTCTGTCTCTCTCTCTCTCTCTCTCTCTCTCTCTCTCTCTCTGGAAAAGGCAGCTGATTGCGGTGAGTCAGTATCATGGAGGCAGGCTGCGGGGCTGCCGCAGCAGTGGGGATCTCAGCGTTAACACTGCCCGGAGCCTCGTCCGCGTCCAGCCATGACGTCCTGGACAGGTGAGCCCACCCCCATTACCCCCACGACTCCACCACCACCACCACCACCACCAATACCACCCTGCCTCATCTCACTCTCTCGCTCTCTGTCTCTCTCTCTCTCTCTGTCTCTCGCTCTCTCTCTCTGTCTCTCACTGTCTCTCTCTGTCTCTCACTGTCTCTCTCTCTGTCTCTCGCTGTCTCTGTCTCTTTGTCCCTGCCTCTCTCTCTATCTCTCTCTCTCTCTCTCACTATCTCTTGCTGTCTCTTTCTGTCTTACACACACACACACACACACACACACACACACACACACACACACACATGCATGTACTCACACACATTACCGCTCCACTGTAAAGGACCTTTAGAGTACAGCAGAATCTCGGAGGTAGGAGAGGAGTAGAAGGAATGGAGAGAGTGGAAGACCACACCTTAGTGTTTGGTTTCGGTGCGTTCGTGTTGTGGAGTGTGAGTATGAGAGAGAAGGAGTCCACGAGTTTCCCTACTTTGGTCGTCAGGTGAAAAGGCACAATCTGTGTGTGCGTGCGCGTGCGTGTGTGTGCGTGTGTGCGCGCGCGGATGTGTGTGTGTGTGTGTGTCAGTGTAGCCACAGGGTGTTCCACGGGTTCGCCTTGAAAGACCAATTCCATTCCTCCACTATGCTCTCTGTGCATGTGTGTGCATGCGGATGTACGAATACCTGCAGCCACAGCAGGAGCAGCAGCCGCAGCAGCAGCAGCAGCCTTACTGCTGGGACACTGAGAACAGAGGAGTGCATGTGCTCAGCGGGTTCTCCCTGTCTTTGTATTTGCACAAATATAAAGTGTGTGTGTGTGTGTGTGTGTGTGTGTGTGTGTGTGTGTGTGTGTGTGTGTGTGTGTGTGTGTGTGTGTGTGTGTGTGTGTGTGTGTGTGTGTGTGTGTGTGTGTGTGTGTGTGTGTGTTCGTTCCTTGGCCTCTGCCTCTCTTATACCTCAAGGAGAAATGACACCACAGTATGCGCAGAGCAGAAGGGGTGGGAGCAGGGTTGTTAAGCTGACAAGCCTGAAAGTAATTCACTCGCATTCACACACACACACACACACACACACACACACACACACTCGCACTGCAGTCCTAGCCTCCCGGCTCCTGTGGTGTGGTTACTAGTTAGCCAACGTCCCACTACCTGGTCATTAGCCATCTCATAATGCCGTGGACTCTTCCGGAAGCCTCCCTCACACAGCCCCCCCCCCCCCCCCCCCCCCCTCCCCCCGCCCGCCCTGCCAATGACTCGCACAGACCCCCCCCCTCTTCAATGACAAAAGCAGTCAGTGCTGCTCACAGCAGCAGCGTGTCGGCTTTCTCCTGATTACGTCATTGCTACAGCTGAGTCCCTGCACACACACACACACACACACACACACACACACACACACACACACACACACCTTGTGCAACCACTTAAACAAATGTGAGCTTGTGTCCAACACACGCACACACACACACACACACACACACTCACACACACACACACACACACACGCACACACACGCACACACACGCAGGCTTCATCACACATGGATCCCTTGTGAGGGTGTTTGAACCCAAACACCCTGTCGCCTTTTTTTGTGTTCACACATATGTTGTACAACAAACCCTCGTTCATCCTCCCTTTCTTTCTATTCCTCTTTTCTTTCCCATGATGACTGAATGACGACATGTTCTTTTGATTAAAGAAATATGCTTAGCCCCTTTGTTCCATGTCAGTGAATGACCCTGCTTTATTAGTCAATATGCAAAGCATTGACCCATCAGAAACCGCACGGAACAAGATAGGTGTTCTGGGACCTTGTTCCCAGAAAAGCTTCTCCAGAACACGTTGGAAAAGAGGCGTTGGAGTCCAGAGCGTGGCTTACTGCCGCGATATGACACAGTTGTGAGTTAAACAGGATATGAGCTCAGGACAAGGTCTAGCGAGAATGTGATCCTCCGGGATTTGATTGGATGGTGAAAAAGTGACAAATCCCACTAGCCAGCATTGTGTCACTCTTGCTGCAAGCCTTATGCGGTGAATGGCCGTTGAAGGGATGATCCGATATTATGGTGGTTGAGATGCCATCCCTGCCGGCGTGGGCGAAGGAACATCCTTCTATAGCTGGAGAATAACGTCCAATGACAAAAAAATGACTCAAAAGTAGATATCGAGTCTTTCTTACTGACTGTGGACAGCGTCCATTTCATACTTCTGTTCACATTCTGTTAGCAGCAAATTCTTAACCAAAACCCAGTCTTAAGAAAAGATGAGTCCTCAATGGACTAAGTTTCCATTGCGGCGTGCAGCCCCTTGCCTTTTGACGTCGGACCACCAGCTAGCCAATGGCTGTCCCCCCTGGTTCCCTGTAGGACACACCCCCCTACCTTCCACATCACATTGCCAGGGATCCTTCCCACAGTGGCAGAATTACTTGTGTGTGTGTGTGTGTGTGTGTGTGTGTGTGTGTGTGTGTGTGTGTGTGTGTGTGTGTGTGTGTGTGTGTGTGTGTGTGTGTGTGTGTGTGTGTGTGTGTGTGTGTGTGTGTGTGCGCGCATCTGTTCCCAGCTCTTGCTCGGTCTGATGTTCTCTGGCGTGTGTTCATCTTTTCCCACACACACACACACACACACACACACATCTGTCTAACCCTTTTTTAATGAATGAATCTGTTTAGGTGGATTACAGTTAAGGTCCCCCCCCACCCCACCCCCATCAAACACCACCATCTCCCATCTCTCATTCTGAACTAGGTCTAAATCCTGCACCAGGGTTACCATGGTAGCAGCAGCTTAGCATACATTAGACACTGGCCCGACATTAAAACTGATCAGGGAGCGAGCGGGAGTGAGAGAGAGGGAGAGAGAGATGGAGAGAGAGAGAGAGAGAGAGAGAGAGAGAACATTGGAAAAGGGGAGGAAAGAAAAAACAGAAATGGGCAGTGTCGAAGTGAAAACATGATCGGGGAATGATGTGCAGAAGCGATGCTGAAGCACACTCCTGGAACACGGAGAGCAAGCGCAGAGGGTGTCCTCGGCTAACTAGAGTTCTAAAGGAATGCTGCAACATCGAGGAAAAAGAGAGGAGCGAGAGCGATGAAACTGACCCCCTGAAACGCAGCCTCTCTGCTCTTGGTCCATTTCATTAGATGATGTGCGGTGCCTTCGACGGCGTGTTTTATTAAAGCCCTGGGTGATGCCCCCTGGTATTGGCGCCGGTGGTGCGAGGACGGCGCAGCCCGGGTGACTCGAGGGGGGGGGTGTCGAGGCGTCCGGGGGACGGACGACAGAATGGGAACACGGGGGAGACCTCCGAGTATTAATCTGAGTCCAGACCCCTTGTACCGAGCGCCGACAATCGGACCGCGGTACGAGGTCTGTCTGCCGCCGGGGCTGGTGCCGCTCCTTGTTGATCTAGTTTGTTAAAGTAGCTGAACCATAACACGTACTCACAAGTCTGTTGTTCCCTGGCGCCTACTTGTGCACGGGGCAAGGCTGTGGTTTCTGAATTAAAGAACATGTCTTTTAGTTGGCTGTGTTTTGGAAGACCAATTCCGCTATTAGCTCTCCAGCGATTGAAACAAATGGGGGAAATTCCGCAACGTCGCACTGAGTGCATTTTACCCTGTGCATTATACCATCATCCATTCCACTTAAAAGTCAACGTCCTCTTCACTGGAAATGCTGGGTGGAGTGGATGAAAGCATGATGGAGCTCGACCCTGGGGAACTCCGTGCTTGACTTGATGGGGTTATGAAAGATCATCATTAAATCAAAGCATCTGCCTGCCAACTTTGCTGCTGCACGAACGGCAAAACCCGAGCAAGAATTGTACTGATTTCCTCCTTTGCTGAAGGAGAATCTGTTGACAACAGGGCAGTCCTAATCGATAATTGTATTTGTCAATTAAGAAAAAAATCACAATTTGTTTTCCCTTTCTTTTGATACCTTGATGCTACAAAGTCGTGGTTTTCAAATTTGTTTTCAAATTTGGCCGTTAATTTGCTAAATTAGTAAAACAATCATGATTTCAAGTATGCCAAAGGTTCTGATTGTATAGTGGATTAAAAATTATTATTGTCATTGTATTATTGTATTATCAATGTTCTACTGATTGAGGTGACTGAACTACTGATTTAAAGTCAATGCTCAAGTAAACTTGGTTCACTCGTATACCGAGTTTACAAACTAATGAAAAACTGAAACACAAGGTCAATTCCAACAACCTTCCAGTACTGCCCCTCCCCTTTTGAGAGACCACATTCATCATTCTACCTCTTTTCTTACTCTCCACCCTAAGTGAAAAAGAATGTCCCTTCTTATTAACCACTCGGTATCAGTAAACCCGTTAATCATTGCTGTGGCGTATTTGGCAAGGAGGCATAGCTCATGGCGCAATCTCCAGACACGAACGTCGAAGCGTCTTTCTGTTAAGTATGTTTTTTTCCACTGCCTCTCGAACCGGCATGCAGAGACACAACCAAGAGGCACGCACAGAGAACCGAACCAGCCCGTCTACACCGCCATTCTGAAATGCAATTCAGATCACCAAACCACCTGCTGCCAAATAACCCCCTCCTCGTTTAGTATGTATATGCACACCCAAATACGCTGGCACGCTCCACGGTGAAACCAAACAGCTGCCGCGGGAATTAAACGGGTTATGGGTTTGGGTGTTCTGCTCGGTTAAAGGTTATGGGTTCAAAGCCCATTACCAATAATGGTCCACCTTAGCCATCCCGGAGAAAGAGCGGAATCCCGCACACCTGCTCATTAATCACAAAGTGGAGAAAAAAAAAACATAGCTGTAGGACTCTTTTGGATTAAAGAGTTTGGTAAAATTATAAATGGGTCAAGCAAACCTCAACTTGAAAGTGAATAGTTTTTTCTTGTCAAAGAGCAATGACATTTGTTTCCTCATAGTTCAGAGGCAAATATCCGCCATTTGTGTTGCATGAGTAGACTCACTGAGGGCTGTGGTGTTTCTCTACAGCAAAGGTTTCCAGGTGACTGCATCAAAGGTCTTCATATGTGGGCGTATACTAATGTTGACTCTGTACACATTTCCTTCCATGTGTGGGGTGTATATATATATATATATATTGATTTGTCCTGGTGATCCTGTCAACCGGCTGGATCTCTGATCCAAGCGTGAGCCCATCTTAGACAGAAAGTAACTGCTGTGCTCGGTTACCATGGAAATGTTCAACGATCAGATAAAACGGCAGAATGTTTTAGCCACACTACTTTGAACAAATCTGTCTTTAGGAGTGCAGGCCAGACTATCAAGAGCCACAACTGGAAGGATGTCTATTTAGGATGTTTTGCTTCAGCACTCGAGTTCAGGCAAATTGGAACAAGTGGAATCGAAATGGAAATCCTTTCTCAAGAGATTTTCGGCCACCTTGTCTTGTACATGGAACGGTAACGGCCTCAATGACTGTGGCTGAACTTGGGGTTCTGAAATGTTTTTTGTTTGCTTTCTTCAGTTGTATTTTCTCATCCGTTTGAGCACCGCAGTGGTAGTTCTTAGTGAAGCCTTCTCAGTGTCCTAAAAAGTCGACCCTTTTAAACCCTTGACTCTCCACCAAGACGGCTGCCAGACACTCAAACGGCAGCTGACAGACTCTTTAGATACAGGACTTCAGCTGTTGGGATTCATGACTGGCCCCTATGCGGGGTTGTCTGTGGGTTTTCTCCTTTCGGTATCCCAACGTTTGCCACTGACTGTGTGTTGTCTCAGCCCGTACTGCTGAACATTGCTCTCGCTGGAAAATACTGACTCAAGGTTTTTTTTCTTCCTTTCACCTCTGATAAAGGAACAGCAAAGCGGGAGATTTCCACTGTCCTTGCAGTGTTCACCTCGGGTTCCAGTGGGTTTAATTGAATTTGTAGGAACTCTTATTTCAAGACACTCTTTTGTGCTCTTGACCTGTTTAATGTATAATAATTTAGTTTAACGTTGTGCACATGGCACTGCTGACAGTTAGAGTTTCTGATTCTGACTAGAATCAGATTACGGCCACGTGATGATGGTGTTGATGGTAAACAGATGGGACAGCGTGAGATCATTCAGTTTTGGGTTTACACGTTCAATGACCAAAAAAGGTAATTGAATGAACGCATTTTAAAATAAGCAACAACTTCTGTTCTCCTAATTTGTGCCATTTATATGATATTCTGTGTAGGCAAACACTTATCTTTCCTGACAACACAATTAAATAGCTGGGTATTAATAACCCAGCACACTAGTGTTTTTATTAAATTAGTAAAATGGTAGTCCTCATTTCGTGTAATCAAACGGACTGAAACTTCTTGTTGCATTGTGGGGCACCTTTTTTTTTGTGCAAATCTGGGCCTCTTTCTGGTATATAGGTCTACGTTTTCAGCATGGTTGAAGAGCTTTTGTGTTTTTGTATCAGCTTCTAACAAACCCAGCTGGGAATGCCCAAAATAAGCCAGCACCGTCAGTTTAAATAGATGAGAAGGAAGAGCTTCCTTCGCCTTTTACCTCTTTCCCATTTAAAATGATTGGCAGGATTTCTGACAGTCATCCCATGAAAGTGCGTGCATTCTCTTTACAAGAAACGATTACACATTCTTACTTTGTACATCTTAATCATAAATAGGCCAACGGTAACAGCGTGGGTATCATGCCTCTGGAAGACGCTTCATTAAAAATGAATGCGAGATGCATACATTTATCGACCCAGACCGCGCCATGCTGGTAAATGCAAGAAGGATTGATTTTTGCCGGTACGCTTTTAATTGATTTGAGTCTGCCAACATACAACGCCACATCCCCAGCCCACTTGTTTGTTAACTCGCTGCTCGTAATTTATAACCACAGCAGTCTGCGCAGACCGTTGGATGGGATGGTGTTAGTGTGGCACAGTTGTAGTTGCCCCTATTTCAGCACTCTGGCGCTGTACTGCCACTGTACTTGCATCATTATTCAGGGGCCTTCTTGTATGACGCCATGCCATGATATTCCCTGGCGGCTGTCATTAAGAAATGGCAGCACAAATGCATGCCATAGTGCTTGGAGAAGTATTTGTCCTCATTGGACACATGAAGCCGTGATAAAGTTTATACAGCTATATTATAGTTTTTATTCTATTCTATATTATTTTGTAATTTTCCTCTGATTAATACTTATTATGTTGCATACAGATTATTTGCAGTATGTCCCTGCACTTCCCTAAAAAAACACAATGCACCAAAACCCATTGGTTAGAGTTGCTCCTTTGTTAGCCAACGGTGTATATTTGTAGGCAGTTTCACCTGTCACCATAGATCACTATCTATTGGCCTATGAGGATTCTATTTACATAGCATAAAAACACAGGTGTTGAATGCCCAAACCTCTGATGATCCCCTTTTCTGTTAATATGCTATGAGAAGGGCAGGCAACAGCAGATGGTTTAACACTAAGACATTATGTTAAAACCTCCCAAGGACTTTCAATAGAAGAATTCCTCCCGTGGTATCTCTCCTTTCTATTTTTTTGTTATCGACGTATTATGTCCGTTGCAGTGTTCAGCGTTCACTAGAAAGAAACGGAAATCGTTTCGGAATACTCTTGTCAGGGTCTTTGCGTACTTGTACTTACTGAACTGCAAGAAACCTTAGTTGCTTTCATTGACAGCACAAAATTAAATATATGAATATGTGTGTTTTAAAAGGCGCTTTTAAAGGGCCGTGTTTAGTTCATTACAGTTTGGAAAGATGTACAGCCGTGTCCACATTCCAACCCTCCAAGCAACGTGTTTCTTCACAGGGGAGAGGCAGCGTGCGATCACAGTTTATTTGCTCGTCGCCCCTGACGAAAAAACACGACGTGCTATGTCTGCGGTGAAAGAAACGTGAATTGTCTTTCGCTGTTCCTTATCTCCCGATGCGTTGGAGAACAGGCTCAGGGCTCTGGGCTCCGGCTAGAGAGCCTGGGAGGAAGATAAGGAAATAAGAGACACCTTAACTTTTTGCTTACAGCGCTAAATGGAGGAACTGCAGGTTTTAACTCACTGCAAACGGAATGAGTGGAGATGTGGTTGGGCTGGTGTGGTGGTGGAGGTGGGGGGTTGGGGAGGGGTGGGGGTTGTGGAGGGGGGTGTAAGCGAACCAGGGCGGTGGAAGTGGGAACTGTCGGACGTGGTTGGCAGGGAAGTAGTGCCTGGAAGCTGAGCAAAGTCAATTTCTTCAGACAGATGATTTCCCCGCCCACCCCCCCACCCCCCCCACCCCCGCCGACTCTTCTGGTGGGCTAGCGGTTGTTTTTTCCTCTTCCTCTGAAGGACTGTGAAGTGCACTCCCGTCTCCAAACACAGAGAACTCTGTTTGGCAGTTCTCGGTGGCCACAGCGAGAGGGGCCGGAGCAGGTGCTTCTGCTCCCTGTGCACTTCTTAACTTAAAGAATGCCGAGAATGTCGGGAATCTGCTTTCGCTGACTTCTGCCGTGGTGTCGCTGATGGTGATGGTGATGGTGGTGGTGGTGTCGGTGGTGTTGGAGGCTGCTGGGTGCGAGGCAGGAATACGAGGTCCAATCCGGGGGCCTCCTCTCCAGCAGACGCCCGCTTGGAGGCTGTGCTCTGCTTTCCGGGTGGGGGTAGTGCCCAGTGACCTGCTAAACGGTGCGGAACGAGGCCACGGGGCTGCCGCCAACGAGGACAGCCAAGTCGACGGCCACCGCATTCCAGAGACTCTTCCCTCCCTATAACCCCCCCCCCCCATCCGCCTCCTCCACCGGTCTTACTGCCAACCACCATCATCGTCATCGTCATCATCACCATCATCATCATCATCATCATCATCATCTTCGGGGGGCATACATGACAGAGGGGTGCCTGCATTCCTGCCCAGAGCGTGGTGTAAACAGCGGGCTAGAAAGGAGCGAATCAGGTGCATGCGTAAGACAGAGGCCACTTGTTTGAGGCTAGGAAGGACGTTGTTTGTATGATTTACTGTTTTACTGGTTTAATCTTTAGTCATTATTCAGCTTTTATCCAAAACAACTCAGTCCAGACACATGAAATCGAGCACATAGGGGTTTGTCATCTTGCTCAAGGATGATGATTGCAGATGAGTTGTGGACAGATGGAATGACAGGGGATGGGTGGGGATCGAACCCAGTAACATTTTGACTGGGTGTCACAACGTTCTAGCCAGTGCACCGCCGCATGCTTTATCGTTTCAATGGCCACATTCTCAGGCACCATGTGTGGTCTTTTCAAGATGTTGACAGTTTATTCACATTGTCCTTCCTACCGATGATACATAGCCTGCCACGTCACCATCACGTAGTAGAAATGGTAGATAAATGGACTGCATGTATTGCGCTTTTTCGACCTGTGGCCACGCAAAGCCAAGTGTTCACACACACACACACACACACACACACACACACACACACACTGGGCAAAGTCAGGGGTTAGGTGTCTTGCTCAGGGACACTTTGACGAGGAGCCGGGAATCGCACCAGCAACAGCCCACTCTATCCCCTGTGAGCCACTGCCGCCCTCTGGGGCAGAAACCGTGAACAAGAAACTGTGATTCATGGGTTCGACGGGTATCGGGTATCTCCGAACTCTCTTCATGTTCTCACTGTGACCAGAAGCTGGACCATTTCAGGTTGGGTTTTTTTCTTGCATCACAGCCACGTTAATGACTTCCCTGATCCCAAACCTTTTGAAGTGGTTACAAGATTTATGAAGCATTGGGTTGACCTTTGATATCATTGCTGACGATAATGATGTCCTCTGGGACTGAGGCTGCTCCAGCATTGTGGTGTATTGTCCTGTTTGTTTGTGTGTGTGTGTGTCTCTGTGTGTCGAGTTGTGTAGATTGAGTGCTTGGCCCATGTGACCTGGCTGTAATCGGGGATGTAGGGGGTTGCAGATCACTCTTTATTGGGTGTAATATGCGGGTGATTTGTGGAGGGTTGTTAAAATCAACTTTTTAATCTCTTGCTCGATATCAGCTATTTTTTGTCGTCCATCGTAATTATATTGTTCAAGTTTGCTATGCATTTCCTTTAACGCTATTATAGTCTTTCTGACAAGATCAATACTGTTTTTAAACATTGATTAGCTTAGTGTTATTTGTTGTTTTTGATGGATAGCCAATTTTACTTACATAACATGCACATTGTGTTCTCACTTAGTTAAGAATAGCATATGTCTTTACATTTATATATACATTTATTACATCCTAGGACTAAGCCGTTTTTAGCCGTTATTTATGTTCACAAGCAAAGGCTTCTTTATTTTGCAGTTGTTCTGCGTTTGCTGTTCTGTTTTTACTAAATAAAGAAAGCCTATTATGCTGTAGTCAGACAATGATTATGCATTTTGTTGTTTGGTTCATTAATCCAAATGCAGTACTAATAATGGGCCACACTAACATGCATGCGGAAAATATTGGCAACAAAGGTAGACAAATTCTCTGATTAAATAACAACTCGAAATTATAGTTGCGCGCAAATCTCCTTCATATGAAATGAAATGAAATGATTAAGAAGGAAGCAATTGCAGTTTTCAGCAGCAGGCATAAGCTACGGCCTCAACTTTCTCTGTGATCTCACCTAATAATATAATAGCTTAATATTAGACTAATAGGCATACATGTGACTAATTTCATGACTTTCGTTTAATCTTTTGTAGAAAAGCATCCATTTAGACTAGGGTGAATAACTTTCCTCATAGATTTTAGCCTTAGAAAAACAGTAAATGGCTGCAAATGGGGGGGGGGGGGGGGGGGTGTCTGTGGGGGGAGGGGAGTGTAATTTTCTCAATTTTCTCCATTTTGTCAACGTCAGAGTTCGATTAGGGATCAGGTGCGGTTACAGCAATATGCGGATACATTAACTGCATATCTCTCGTGCTCATGTGTATGATGATTTTGCCAGAGTCGGAACAGCTATGCCATAGCCACCATCTATTAGTTTTGTAGAAATTGTATTTTGTTTTGTTTTTTCCAACCACCACTAAAGTGTTGGTTCACCCTTAACATATTATCAGCCCAGTGTGTATGCTAACAGTATTCACCTGTGAATGAAATGTCACCATGAACACGCACAGAGACATGACATGGGAGTCATCTTATGGGGTTTCCATCTAATAGATTTGCTACAGCGGGGCCCAGGGGTAGCACACACACACAGGGGTTGTCGACAATCTTAAATACAGTATGTGTTAAAAAAAACACATTATTTTAAACTGAAGATTGGTTTCTGGTGATCTCGGAAGATGCGATTCCTGTGTTTCTCAGTCCGACTCATTGCGTTGGTGGTCTGCACGAGGAGGTGACACACGTGTACAGCCGAGTAATTTGGTTTGACAAATAGAGGTCATTGAAGGAAGATACAGATTAACTAGGTGCTGCGTGAAATGTTTCTCTGTGTGTGTGTGTGTGTGTGTGTGTGTGTGTGTGTGTGTGTGTGTGTGTGTGTGTGTGTGTGTGTGTGTGTGTGTGTGTGTGTGTGTGTGTGTGTGTGTGTGTGTGTGTGTGTGTGTGTGTTGTCCTTGCGGGCGGCTGTGTGTTCGGAGAATCGCGGCCGTATGCAGATTATCATTCAACCTCTTCCGCCTTGTCCCCCCCCCCCTTGGTCCCTCACGTTGTCACCCCGTCGGCTTCCTGGGTCCCCTTATTCCCGTGCTGAGATGCTGCGTTTTGAATCCGTCCTCCTCGCTGCTCGCATGCTAGCCATCTTGCTAGCCCGCGTCACCAGAGTGTGTCCCGCCTGAGGCAGGCGCTGGACCCCAGCCTGGACCCCCCCCCCCCTCCTATTGTCTGCAGGCCGTTCTCGTCCTCCCTCCTCCTCCTCCTCCTCCGCCACCGCCACCACCCTTCATTTGAATTCATGTCGCATCCGACCGCCCCACCCGGACCTGGTGGTGCCCTAATTTTCCAACCCCACCCCCCGCCATCCACAACCCACTCTCACATACAGTATAGTAGACCATGTAGGGGCTCTACATGGCGTGCATTGGATCCGTAGGTCCCACACACACACACACCGCCCCCCCCCCCCCCCCCCCACCCACCCACCCACCGTGTCCTGCAGCAACATGGCATCATTCCAGCCAGACCCCCCCCTGGCGGCACCGGGCCCGTCTTCACACTGCGTTCGGGGGACGGGCAGAATTCCTGCCCTTTTTCTGTTCACACGGTGTGGAGACAAAAAAGCGAAGCGAGCGTCTGTTCCAAGGGGTTCCGAGCGTCCCTACAGCGGCCCCGCGTTGCTGTGTGTGTTTCTGCGTTGTAGCACGGTGTTCCAGCCAGCTAGCCCCGGTTCCTCTGAACTTTTGTAGCCCTCTCTCTGTTCAACTGCGCGCACACGCACACACACACACACACACACACACACGCAGTCTACACACACACACACACGCAGTCTACACACACACACACACACACACACACACACACACACACACACACACACACACACACACACACACACACACACACGCAGTCTACACACACGCACACATGCACACACACACACACACACACACACACACACACACACACACACACACACACACACACCATCACCGCCTCTGTATCTGGGTGTGATGACAGCAGTGTTTCTGCCATTTACAAGCCAGTGTCAGGCTCTAGCATGAAGCTTTTTTTGTTTTCTAGCTCTACCAATGTTCAGTACTGTTTTATTGAATACTTCTTATTAGTATTGCTTCTCCTCCATGTTTTCATGGGCTATCTATTTGCAAAAAAATTGACATAGAATGAAAAAAAATCATGATATGTACTGTAGTGGAATAGTGTACTATGAATTTTATAAGTGATAGTTTTTAAGATTATTATTATTATAGTTTAACTTAATTGCAATTGACGTTTTGTGTTAGCGGCTGTCAGTCAAAACATTGAAACCTAGGAAAAATGTATAAACTGCATCTACTTGTATACACTACATACACGTGTTACACCGCGACAGGCTCAGCACGATGATGAGCTGATGGCTGTCATGGAATGTCTCTGCAATGCTTTACATACTTTTCCAGACATAAAACGTTGGAACGGTTCCAATTCACATACACTGTAATTATCCATCAAAGTAGACACCTGTGGAGGCGACAGACTGAACAAACTGAGCTCCCATACGGGCTCGAGAAGCATTGTACACACACGTACACACGCATATGCACACGTAAAAATACATAAACACAGGTATGCATATGTATACGTACGTACAGACACATGCACGCCTACATCAGTAAACATGCGTGTGCATAGAGATGTTTGCACGTATAACGTATACACACAAGCATAGGTACACTTACCTAAGCATAGGTACACGTACATGAATACATAAATATGCATTAATACATACAGAAACATACATACACTTACAGTTTGTACCAATACACATGTACGTGCACGTGCCCAGAACACCCTAGCCACCTCCAAGACCACCCTAACCACTGCCCCAAACACCCTAGCAACTACCTTAAACACCCTAGCAACCGCCTAGAACACCATAGCAACCGCACAGAGCCCCCCCCCCCTATCAACCACACAGAACGCCCCAACAACCACGTACGACAACATAGGCACATTTCCATACCTGGGGCGACGTACGTACACACGTACCCTAAACACGTATACACGTGCGAACGCGCCCGTTCACAAACATCCAGAAACATGCGCACGCATTGGCGTACACACGCACACAGTCACGAACGAACGACGAAAGAAATGCACGCGTGTGTGCGCGGGCAAAATACGAAAGTCTACAGGGATTGTTCTGTAGTGGGGTTTACTGTTATGACGTCCACTAAATGTCAAGCCTGTGTCTTTATGAACTGTGTGTGTGTGTGTGTGTGTGTGTGTCTGTGTCTGTGTCTGTGTGTGTGTGTCCCCAGGGGCTTAAGGCCCAGCCGTCACTTCGAGGACGAGGACCTAGACGTCGTGTCTGAGCTGGCCTACATCCACCCCCGAGACCGGCCCGACTGGGAGGAGACCATTAGTGCCATGGTAAGACAAGCGCACACACACACACACACTATAACACACACACACACACACTATAACACACACAAATGGGCAGCATGCTGGCTGTTGCCTTGCATGGTTGACACCGCCGTCGGTGTGGGAATGTGTGTGTGAACGGGTGAATGTGAGGCCATATTGTATTATTGTACACGTGTATAGTACACGCACACAGAGACACACACACACACACACACACACAAAAGCCGGCACATAGTTGGCCCCCCACAATAGACACGACACCACGTAATACTCCCACTGTCATACATGACACATACTTGCACATTGAAATATCTACACATTGTGCTACCACGCATGCACACACGCACACACACACACACACGCACATGAAGAACACAGGCACGTACTCAGCCAGTCGTTACATTTATTCCAGGTCAGTAGACACAAGGGTAGCGACACATGTGACCCCTACCTAAAAAAAACACACTTCTCTGATGACCTTTTCTGCCTTTTAACTGAGGCCTTTTTTTTCTTCATTTTATTTAGTTTTGGGGCGGCGGTGGTGTTTCTTTTTCTCACTCCACTGATGGATTAGCTGTCAGCAACATCTCTATTCAAAACTAACTCGCTGGCTCTCTCCTCCGGCACAACACCCTTATCAGGAATGCAAATGCAGCATTTTAATGTGGTGAAGCCCGAGGTGCTGGCTCAAAGCGCTCCGACACATGGATATTAACCTACCCGGTACTTATTCTGTCCATACCGTACGTACGTGTGTACGTGTGTGTGTGCGTCTGCTTGTGAGTGTGTGTGTGTGTGTGTGTGTGTGTGTGTGTGTGTGTGTGTGTGTGTGTGTGTGTGTGTGTGTGTGTGTGTGTGTGTGTGTGTGTGTGTGTGTGTGTGTGTGCGTCTGCTTGTGTGTGTGTGTGTGCGTCTGCTTGTGTGTGTGTGTACGTGTGCGTTCCCTCGCTGCGTTGCACTCCATCAACATCATTCATCCCTCCACTCTCCATTCAGAGCCCCTCTCTGTCCCTCACCCTCTATGTCCCTCACCCCCCTCTCTCTCTCTCTCTCCCCCCCGGTCTCTCACGTTGTCCGTCCCCCTCTGTTTATCTGTCCCTTTCTCTCTTGTTTATCTCTCTGTCGCGCTCTCCCCCGGAACACTTTGTGTCGACATCGACGGTGCGGAGGAAATGAGGCCGTTGTCATGGCAACGCGTTTAGCCTCCCCTGGCCGCTCCCCGTATCGCAAGTGCTTTTTTTTTTTTTTCTTCTTTTTTTTGTGATATTTTCATTTTGATTGGGAAGCGGCTACGGCCGAGCGTCGAAACGCAACATGCTAATGAATATTAATTGGCGGCGGCGGTGGGGGGGGCATACGGAAACAACGCAGCAATGTTGCCGTTTGTTATTTAATGTGTTGCACGCGTGCACAAGACGCACGGCAACCTCAAAGCGAGTAAAAACTGGAGAGGGGGGGGGGAACTGGGATGGGGGCGGGGGGGGGGGGGGGAACCGGGATAAGCGAAGCTGGCGTTGCCGTGGCGGAGGTACTGCCCTGGGTTCGATTCGTTTTTTGAGGGGGGGGGGGGTTATTTCTCCAGAGGAGAGTTTGATTGCTGTGTCTAAGACACACAAAGTGCTTTGAGTATGTGGAGGAGAGACGCTTGGTAGCCAGAATGGAATCAGATTTAAATCTAGATGGCCCGTTCATGTCGCTAATTGCTTTGGGTGTTTATGTGTGATTTGTTTTTTTGGCCGGGGGCCTTTGGCAGCCTGATGAGAATGCTGTTTCTTTACGTGACAATAATCTGCCAAGCCCAGCTATATGTATTCAATCAGATTAAGCACTAGGCCTGCTCATACTTCTAGATTATATATTTATGTCTTCCCCGCAAAACCTAAAATTACTGAAAAAGATGGTTGCCCAAGTGTGCTCGCGCCAACAAATCGTCACCAGCAAGAATATGAAAAGCTTTTCAAAAACCACCAAAAAAACAAAATGCAATACTGTCCTTGCTGACTTCCACACTGCAGAGATACAGCTGCTCCCTACTGAGCTTAGACCAGAGATGAGTGTGTGACATCAAAACCACAGTTTGAGAATGAGGACATGGATTTGGTATGTGTTGGTGACTTGTGAATGGTGGTCTATTCATTCCACTTTACTCACTCACTCACTCACTCACTCACTCATTCTCTCTTGTGTGTGTGTGTGTGTCTCTCTCTCTCTCTTTGTGTCTCTCTGTCTCTTACTGTCTTGTTTTCCATTGAGTCATTTAGCCAATGCTTTTATCCAAAGTGAATTTAGATGCATGCCATTAAGGAGGCAAGCAGAGGGCTGGCCGTGCCGCCGCCGCCGCGCCCGGGGAGCCCTCCAGCGGGCTGCGGGCGCTGGGGGGACAAACGCCGTCCCTTCTGGGTGGGAACCGGAGAGAGCCCACGTGTATCCCGCCCACCGGGCCTATCGACACTTATCCCTCACAATGGGAGGTGTTCTGCCCTAGGGGGGTGGGTGTGGGGGGGGGTGGGGGCGGGGGACGGGGACGTGAGGTGACCCCTGTGGTTGAAACCGCCAGAAGCCGCCATGGTGACAGGAGATGCGCCGTCCCCGGGCCCAGCCCATTGCAGTGTCAGCTGGTTTCCCCCCCCCCCCTCCCCCCCTGACACATAGCGTGACCTCATCTGCATAGCGCCTTGTGAGGCCGCACAGTGTCCAGGGGGGAGATGGGGCAGCGGCTTTGCATTGTTTGCTCCGGTGACAACCTTTTTTTTTTGGCAGCAGTCGGTCACCGTTTGTCTGATCAATATTTAACAAGTTGTTCAATATTGCAGCACATCGTTTGCGCTGTCCATCGTTTTTTTTTTTCCAACCTTCGGTGGGAGGGGAAAAAAATTGTATATGGTCAAGCAAATATTACATAGGCTGTGTAAACATGTAACCAAATCTGAAACATGTGTCTTTTGCTGCTTATCACCTTCTATGATTACTACAAAATCAATATATTACTGTATTATATTATTATTAAGTTAGATGTTCACGTCATGGAATCTGCAAGCTGCAGACATATCCTCTTCCAACAACAACAGTGTTGCATCAGTGACACAGTCACATTGAGACAATGTGTCTGCTGATAAATACCCATAATAGTCTGATCAACAGCGCGTGATGCACGTAGCAACAGGACAGTGAACTGACGTTTTCTAATCAGCCCCGCTAACCGACTCAGTAGGATTTGTGTCGCGGATTAATCGCAAGCTTGTAGGAACTGTGGCACACACTGTCGGGCTCCAAAGTCTGTTGCCTTGTATTTCAATCTGTTTGAGTACAGCCATAGCAACTGGCCAGCAAAGAAGAAGGTTCTCTCTCTCTCCGAGGGTACCGCGTATGGTCAATAATTGTTGTAACCTGTGTTCACTGAAATTAACCTTGCTCTCCCTTGCCTGCACTCATGGCTTTCTGGAACTCCCAGAAAAACATGGCATATCTATTAGTATCTCCAGTTTGTAGCATGTCGCCTAATTGGCACATAGAATCCATTGGGCATCCGCAAAGTGGTCTTCTACAGAACACATACAGCATGCAAATTACATTGAGCTTTTCCAGGCCTGCAGTACCAGTGTTTGCCACCACTCTCCAATGTGGCAGCAAACTCCTCTGTTAAATCCTTGACTAATACCCGACGACAGGGGAAGACCCCCAACTCTCAGTACTGTCATCACTGCTGATCGGATAGTCAAACCTATTCTGCTTGCGCCTGATCCGTGACAACACAGTACTGTCACAGCTGATATCGGCCATAACATTTATTGTCATCAATTTGTAAACAAACGTATGCTTCGGCAAAATATAAATAATATAATAGATACAATATATATTAAAAAACAAGCTGCTTCAAAAAGGTTATTCCTAATTTTTCCATTGCCATTTTAGAGACTTATTGGCCAGGCTTAAGGTTAGATGCTGACATTAATCTGTGTGTGTGTGTGTGTGTGTTTTAGGCCCGCAGTGCAGAGATCCCAGAGCTGCGCACGGAGCCCCTCATGCGCTCGTGCAGCAGCAGCACAGCCAGCATGAAGGTCAAGAATGTCAAGAAGTGAGCGCCGCACTCTCCCTTTCCCTGCACAGCAGGGGGCCACATTCCCGGACACACACACACACACACACACACACACACACACACACACACACACACATACACACTTACAGACACACACACACACACATACACACTTACAGACACACATACACACACACGCACACGCACATAGACACACACACGCACACGCACATAGACACACACACAGACGCACACGCACATAGACACACACACACACACACACACACACACATACACACTTACAGACACACACACACACACACACACACACATACACACTTACAGACACACACACACACACACATACACACTTACAGACACACACACACACACGCACACGCACATAGACACACACACACACACGCACATAGACACACACACACACACACACACACATAGACATACACACACACACACAGGCGCACGCATTCAGACACAGCAGAGCATGCACGTGCCACTGTACACACACACACACACACAAACACATTCAGACACAAACTCTCATATGCTTCCCCTCGGCTAAACATGCACACGTGCAATACTGTGCATGTCACAAACATACGGTCGTCACACGCAGGAAGTCACACGTAGACAAACAGCTACGTACGAGCGCAAACAAGGCACATTCTTTTCACACACACATCCGCGGAAACTGGCTCGCATAGACACAGACGGTGAAGACAGGACACACACACACACACACACCTGCCAGCGTCCATCTGGCTCAACTCTCTCATGTGTCCCCTTTCCCAGCCTGCTGTCTCTGTCTCGTTTCCCAGCCGCTTGCCCACTGTTTATCGCCTGTGTTTGATCCCCTCCAGTCCCCTCGCTTCCTCCTTCTATCTCTGTCTGTTCCCCCCCCCCCCCCCCCCCCCCCCACCCCCGACTCACTCCCTGAACCCCCATCCCCGTGCTCACCCCTCCTGTCGTGATACATTTCCTCTAGTGAGCCGCCGTGACCTGTGTGTGTCTGTGTGTGTGTGTGTGTGTGTGTGTGTGTGTGTGTGTGTGTGTGTGTGTGTGTGTGTGTGTGTGTGCGTGTGTGCGCGTGTGTGTGTGTGTGTGTTGCGTTTGTCTTTCAGGCTCTCCTTCACCAAGGGACACTTCCCCAAGCTGGCCGAGTGCGCTCACTTTCACTACGAAAACGTGGACTTCGGCACGATCCAGGTAAACAGGACGCTCTCTCCTGACCCCCGTCGCCTGCCTCTCACGCCCACCCGCCCGCCCCACCCACACCCCTGGCCTAGCTCAGAGCTTAAGGCCGCTGATAGACCGACAAGGCTTGGCGAAATTGCCGCACCTCGCTGGGTTGTTTTTTGTTTTTTTCCCCCCCATTCTGTGCCGGAAACACTGTCAACGGTAAACAAGCCGGACAAACTCTGTTGCTAGTTGCACTTTCACGAGTGTGACTCACTCATATAGAGCCCATCATCTTTATTACATTCGACCCAATGAATCCACAGCCAGTGGCTGTGCCTCGGCTGTTTATCTCTAGTGTACTTTTTTGTTTTTGTGTGTGTGAACACCAGACAGGCAGACATGAGCGACAGCATAGGCTGGCTAAGGCTGGAACAATGATTAAAAGGCTGGTGGTGCATGGGTTCTGCTGGTGGTGGGATGTACGCTTTCAGCGAGGGCTCGGTTGCCTCTTTACCTTTGACTAGACGCGAGAGCCCTGTAAACAGTCTGTGATTAAACTTCAGTTAATGCCGGCGCACATGCTGTGCGGTGCTCTAAATATTTTGACGCCTGTTTGTAAGATTAATCACTGAAAAGTCACCACATGGGAGAACCGACATAGGGTGGCCCGCCAGCCTGGAGACTGATTTACTGCCTCTACCTCTCGCTTTCTCCTGAAATAGCGTTGTTGTAATTCTCCGTAGGGACCAATAGGGGTCAGTGTTCAGCTGAACGTTTCCTTATGCACAGCCATAGTGTGTTGAGATTTAGAGAACGTTATGATTAATGAACCCTAAAGAAATGCATATGAAATCACGACTGTGTTTCCTGAATGCACAAAATAATACATTTTGTTGTCTCAATACACAAAGACTTGATTATTTGTGAATTATTTTACTTTTTAGTGGTCTCTCTGCTTGTCCTAGCGAGACTTTCTGTGGGCCCAGCGTGGCATGCTAGAGGTTTAGATCTGGGCTACTGACGGTCTGAGCTGTGCTCCGTGTTGCCTTTCATGTTTACCTCTCTCTCTGCTTTTATGTAGGGCCGCAGAGTGGTGTTAAAGCACCGGGTCGCCCCGACACAGTAGTTTAACAGGGCCCATTGTGTCCACATAGATGTACATAAACACGCACACGCACACACACACACACACACACACACGCACACACACGCACACACACACACACACACACACACACACACACACACACACACACACACACACACACACACACACTGTTTTGTTTACGGACCATTGCTTTTATTTTTTTCTCCACACCGTCAATTAACCTATTTCCTGTACGAGATTAAATGTAAAAAAAAAAAGGAGGACATCTTTGTTTAACAAGCCAGCGCCCGGCCGTTATGGCCCCCATTTGAGTCTTGACGCGGAGATAAGTGAAGTCAACGTTGGGGCCGCTCTGTGCGGAGCACAGCGCGTTTACTTGCATTAAACTAATGTCCTGCAGCATGGCCGCTGGGCCGCCGGCTCACCGTTAAACAGCACTGACCGATCTTCATCTGCGCTTTTATTTTGTTACGTCGACGACGCTCCTTTCAACGTCCTGTCCGTCACGTCGGCCTGGCTGGACGTCAGCGCCTTCGAATTGCGTTTATTGGCCGCAGGGTTGAAGCCTCCCTTGGTTAATTCACCGCACTTGCCCTTTAAGTTAACGTTATGTTCTATTATGTTATGTTATGTTATGTGTGTTTATGGCAGTGCATCGGTGGGATGTGAGCCCATAAGGGTTAAAAAACACGACTGTGGTCGCTCTTACATGGTACGCCGTTATCGGGGAATTGTAAAAGCCACTACAAAGTTGGGATGACCGTGTGTTACTGCGGAGTCTGTTGTGTCGGGCTGCCTCCTCTGTGCTGACAGCAATGAAATGCGATAGCTGCTGCAATAGTCTGATGGGTTCCCTGTCTCTGTACACAAACCAAATTCACAAGGATGCCGGGGGATTGTTTGGTAGATTAGGGTCGCTCTGGTCTTGATTACACTGTAGATTATGTGACAGAGTGAAGACCTTTAAGCTTAACTATTTTTAGAGGCACAGAATTTGTGCCCATAGTGGTGATGCTATTTCAATATTTTTCTTTTTTTGGGGGGGGGGAAATTATGTATTATTGCATAATTTAAATGACTGTAAATACTTGCTCTAGTGATGATAGCCATGCAGTTTCTTTGTTCAAAAGCATAACTAAAAAACATTTAAAAACTAAATGGCGAGGGCTTTTTCAAGGAACAATGACACAATAATCCACAGACCTTGCTCATTTTCAATCAAACTTTTTAGATTTGTTTTGCGGGGGGGGGGGGGGGGGTCTATTGAAAGAGAAAGTCTCCTGACACTCAAGCTGACAAGCAGTGCTTATCGTAGCCTCGGACCTTTCAGCAAATTGTCAAGACTTTTGAGTATCCTCTGAAAATCCCGCAGTGGATTTTTCTTGTCATGCAATAGAAAAGTATTTCATAAGGAACCCGGGGGCTGCGTTGTATTCAGTGGCTCGCACAAAGGATTCGCTGAGAGTTTACAGCATCCGATGAGGCTGGACTGTTGTCTGGATACACCAGAACAATGCAGTGTTCAACAGTAAAGCGGTGTCTTTTACTGATTGAGTTGTTCGTCATGATGTTATCCTTAAGGTGAACACCTCATCAGCCACATCTACTTATTTACACCCACAAACTACCACAGTTGCAGCGCTATAGAGAGACATACATTTAAATACAGAGATACAACTACAGTAATCGCTCATTTGCACATCTGTTTAGAACGCCAACTGCATTTCGTTGTCCCTGTACTTGTACTCTGCACAATGACAATAAAGTTTAATCTAATCTAATCTAATATAGAGCGAGATACAACTCTATATAGACAGATACAACTTTATAGAGAGAGATACAACTATATAGAGTGAGATGCAACTATTAGAGAAAGACACAACTATACAGTATATAGAGATACAACTATATACAGAGTGATACAACTTTATAGAGAGAGACACAACTATATATAGAGAGATACAACTATATACAGAGATACAACTATATAGAGAGAGATACAACTATATAGAGAGAGACACAATGATATAGATAGAGACATAACTTTATAGACAGAGATATAACTAGACAGAAAGAGATACACAAGATGGAGACAGACTACAACGACATGGAGAGGGATATACAACTATATTTGCGGATGCACCAACACAACAACAACAAAAAAGCCAGTTGTCAGGTCGACGGACAAACCCTGCTGCTCGGTACAAGCCTGGCGGTGTGCAGCTATATTTAATTTAAAGGTTGTTATTTATGACGCCGCAAAGGCCCGCTGGTCACACCTTGCCCTTCCTGTTAATGTCATCCTGACGCGGGCATGTGGGAGATGAAAACTTAATATGGACACCGATACATTTGGTGTGCCAACACCGAGTCCCAGTCGGCCCACAGGGAATGCCACTTGCCTTTATAGATAATTGTTGGCCATGTGTGACTCACACATTACTGACTCCTGCTGGACCCGTGACTCCCGAGGCAAGGACATTATAACATAACATATACCGTAGTCATACAGGACCGCGTGTAACTCGAGGTGAAGTCTTCCTTCGTTTCTCAGGAAAGTAGCGGTTACCAAAGGCATCCCACAGACTACAATTAGACTGCACCCTGTGACGACTCCTAAGCCGCGTGTTATCAAACTAATCGACCTAATGGCCGCTATGCTTTCCAAAAAATTGGATTTGCCGTACTGATTGCAGCACTTATTAATCAAGTTTATTCGCAATTTGTAGTACCCCCCCCCCCCCCCCCCCCCCCCCCCCCCTCCGTCACTCACCACCAGAGCCTGAGCCTGATTGGTTTCTGAGAGCAGGTGGTCCTATGGGTTTTTACGAGCCACTTTGAAATAAATCAGCCACGTGTCAGAGATAGTCAGGTTATTACACCGCTTTTGCATAACCTTGGGAGTCAACCTGAGTGGTCAACTCACAGAGCAGTCAGTCGCCCCCACCCTCCCCACCCCCACCCCACCCACGTTCCACTGCAGTAAGATGAGAATGAAGAACGATGGCAAATAATGAGGGGAAAGTGTGTGTTACAACTTAGTCATTGCGTCCATAGTAATTGCGACAATTGGGAGTTCAACAGCTGTTAGTCAGCCCCCCTCCACTCCTTAATTGACCGAAGTTCACACAGTTCAAAATGGGGCTGTCCTTTGTGAGCGTGTATGTGTGTGTGTGTGTGTGTGTGTGAGAGAGAGAGAGGGGGTGTTGGTCTAAGTGTGCGGCCATGCGTGTGATAAAGATTGACGTCCCTCTATGGCCATGTATCAGGGGGGGGGACTGTGTAACTAAAGAAGGCCGCAGAAGGCCCCGCACGCACTCTCCTGCTAATGTGCAGCGAAGGACGATGGGAACGTGCTCCGCTCTCCGCTCCTACAACCCACTCCTGTCACCTATTCATGTTGACCTCCACCCATCTCTCTGTCCAGCCCTCTCTCCTCCCATCCATCCATCTCCTCCCTCTCCTCCTCCCTCAACCTGGGCTCCTCCCCCACCAGATGAGCAGGACGACACAATATGCTCACATCCCTCCCCTCGTCCACTCACTCGCTCCGCCCCTCTCTGTGTCTCTCCCTTACACACACACACACACACACACACACATACACACACACACACATATACACACACACCGACACACACACATATACGACACACACACATATACACACACACACACACACACACACACCGACACACACACACACACACACACACACACACACACACACACACACACACACACACACACACGCACACACACACCGACACACACACACATATACACACACACGCACACACACACACACAGATGCAGGGAGACGGATTGCCTTCCCCCGTCGGGACCTAATCCATCAACAGCAGCAATGCGCCGGTTTCTGCATTAGCCTAGCTCACTAGCTAGTCAGCACGTTGCGGGGGCTAGCTAACAAACGGCTGGCGCATGTTGAAGAATGCAAGCGTTTGCTTCTACTGTAAAACTGTCCGTTTTAGCTTTAGCCTCCCGGAGCGTTACCCCGCCACCCCGCCCCCAACGCAATTGAGTGCAATGTTGAAATAATGTCATTGTAACGGGCAACCGGGGGCAAGAAGCCCGCAGAGCCCGACGTTTGATTGGAATATTGACAGCTGAGTTGACAGCCGGCGTTGTGGTCCGTGGACTCGCGTGCCATGGAGCACGCAACCCCCTAAACCACAATGTGGTAACTAATAGCCACCCTTTGTTACCGGTAGACAAAGGGCTCTCCAACATATCGTGTGTGTGTGTGTGTGTGAGCATGCGCACACACATACACACGTTTTTTTTTTTTATCCAATAGACTGCATGCATCGATGTCAGAGGATACACAGCTAATGTTAAAAGGTTTTTTCCTCATATACCCAAACTCAAGCTCTAATTGACCTTTAAGCCGCAGTCCATGTGGTGGTGGGCGATTATTTATTTAGAGCACCCATTGAGCCTCCGAACTGCAGATGAGCGCACGCACACGCTTACACACACACGCACACGCACACAGACACATGCACACACGCACACACACACACACACACACGCACACACACGCGCGCACACACACACACAGAACCATCGCATTCGCCTCCACCAGTCAAAACATGATCTCGCATGTACACAGTTTAATGATGAATAATGCTAAACGGAGAACAAGGCGTCTAACTGGAGAAAAGGGGTTTGCGCTGCAGAGTGTTTACAGCTGATCTCACTTGCCAACACTGTAAAGGGTTGTTTTGTTTTCCCAAGGTGCGTGTGGGACCGTTTAACTGCAAGGCTGAAGGGGGGGGGGGGTTTGTTGATAAAAGAAATAAGTAAGGCTGCGCTTACCCCCGGCCCCCCTATGAAACGTATTGTAATGGAGAAGGAGGTGCGATGCTTTTCACAAATCCGTCTCTTCATTCCATTCACACTGTGTCACATCCTGTGCTGACGGGAGACCGCTGTCATGTTGCTGAATTCATATTACTGCAAGTTTCTTTCTTGCAATGTGCCACACCGTGTGTTGTTTTATAACGCAGCTGAGGAGGGGAAGCGACGTCAGCAGTGAGCATACGCTGTGGTCAATGAGTCGAAGGCTGTGCTGTAGTACATGGAGTCCAGCGTTCACAATATTCCCACGACGCTTGACGACTTTCCTCTGTTTGTTGTGGTTTTTTTGCCAGCTGTTGATCACAGCGTGTGCGCCGCACGCACAAAAGGTGGCGTCTTGGAGCGTGTCTTGAGGTTGTGGCGGTGGGACTCCTGCTGGGGGTGGTCCGGTGGGAAGCATGAGGCTTATAGTCGAGTAAACAAATCTCTCTCATAAGGGGATTGTAGGTGATCTCAACCCCCCCCCCCTACACACATACACACACATACACACACCTCCAAGTTGTAATCTCATCCACTTACTCCAATCCTTCTAGGTGTCTAAATCCGATGGCAAACCTCAATCCCTTTACAAGATCCTTCTCTCGGGGGCCTCGGTAATGAGTGCAGGTGTGTGGTAACCCCCCGCCCGGCCCCCCGCTCCCCAAGATAGCTCATAGCTCTCAAGTACAGCAGTAAAACCCCTGCAGGCATCCCTGCACTTGAATCCCACCCCCCACCCCCCTCTACCCGCAATACTTTCTGCAGTGATAACGAAAATACACAGTGTCAAAACAATGTAAGAGAGACCCGCTCCCAGTGCAGTATATTACTTATTCTTGTTCTGCAGTCTGTGTTTTGCAACGCAGCGTGGTGGTTTATTAACAGGTGTAAGCCAAGGAGGAATCTGTGTTTTTACCATTTTGCGGTGAACGCCGAAGCCGAATGTTGACACCCTTTTTCAATTGCATAGTAACTTCCCGTGCGGGGGGGGGAATCTCATTTTAATATGTATTACCTTCTCTAAGGTTATGCATACTAATATTAAGATCAAAATGTATTGCCGAGCATGGCTTCGGTGTTGTTAAAGTCTCACTGTCAGCGACCTCCGTGTATTTTCAAGCTTTTAACAAGCGAGCACAACTGCGTCTCTCCATTGTAGCGCGGTGTGTCCGGGGAGAGCTTGAGCCCTCCCTGTGTGTGCCATCAAAAATAAATCATCACAAGCATCAAGAGCAAAAAGCTGATGAAACTGGGTCAGCCGTGGATTAACAATGGATATTAATAGCGAGGACACGTAGTAGTGGAGTGTGAGTACTCCGGACCCCTAGCTGGGTTACGCCACCGCATCCTCCCCTGTATTGACCAGGCCAGCTAATGGAGGGATATGGATCACTCGTGCTCGGGGGACAAGCCATTTAATTTGTGTCCCCGTCCATGGATTTAAGTTTTGCATGAAATGTTGTGTCTAATTGGTACATACCGTTGGCTTCCTGCCGTGGTTGCTCTGTTTCGTTGTGTCTCGGGGGTGTTTAGTGAGGGTTTTTCCCACAACGTGAAAAAGGGGGTAAACATTGTCAAGCAGCATGATTGTCTAATTTAGGATCTGTAAATACAATTACGAAAGGATATACCGTGCGGACAGATGGCTGGAAGAAAGTCAAGAGTTGTGTTGAGTTTTACAGACAGCATGTCGTCTATTGGTCTGCAGCTAGCTCCTCTCTCTCATTACAGCCTCCGTGATCCGGACGGGCTTCGTGGCCGCGTTCCCTGTTTTTCAGGGGGAGAAACTCTGTGACCGGGGCGTCCACTCCGGTCCATAACCCCGCCGGCTGTCTCCTGGCTCTGATAAGTCCCCTTCTATGAAGCTGGCAGCCATTTTCATTTCCATTCCGCACGCCTGTCGTGGGCCCTTTTTAAATCCATCTCGTATGCTGATGGCACGTATGATGTCATCACTACCACTGATGCAAGTTGGAAGTTTCTGTCGGTTATTCCTCTCTGACCAAAGAAGCAGAGAGCAAGAAGGTTCTTCTGAAGGGGCTGGTTGGGTTTTGCAGATTGTAATTGCAGATTACGCCTCCTGTTGCTGTTGTTGTGGACCAGTAACCACCACCAGACTGTTATTTGGACCAGTAGACAGCACCAGATAGAGTTATGGTGGACCAGTAGCCAGCACCATATACTGTCCTGGTGGACC
>JAXIVH010000012.1:10396136-10409416 GCA_036785325.1 Urophycis tenuis | reverse complement strand
TCAACTGAACAACTGGCCTGCAATGAAAGCTTGAGGAGTATTCTTAAGTGTGTTCTTATAAATGGCTTACGCATTAGAATGATAAGATGGACAGAATGAAAACGGTGCCCAGCCTTTTTTTTTTTACTTGTACAGAATAATAAAACACTCAATGTAGGATATATGTAGCAAATTTGTTGCTTGGTGGCCAGAGAGACATTAATAGACATGTTTGATTCTCATTAATATTTGCTCGGAAGAAGTTTGAATATCTTAATATTTGAGTCCCCCCCCAGCTTAAAAAAAGAAGATTTTAAACCCTGTCCAAACGATACTGCAACACAAGAAGCCCGCATGCCACACTGTGTGGACGATGCTACATTTGACACTGCTTCTCTGGGCATTACAATGTTCCAGTCCAGGCGGACACAGTGTTATGTATCCACGTTATGGACATCAAATCGAGTTCCACAATGCTATGATGCTATAAAGTAACCTGGTGCTATCTGGTATCATGGCAGCGGGCCTGGAGCTACTCCCGAGCCCAGCAGGAGCCGTTCAGGTAGATTTATGTGCATCAGATACTCCTTTCTTTCTCCGCGATACCCTGAGTTATGTTATCGTGATATGCGGTGTCGTGTTCCGAGACTATTGCATTGTGCGTCACTTGGTGATTTCCCCCCCCCCCCCCCCCCCCCCCCCCCCCTCTCTGTCACGCGGTGTGTCATGTCACTGCTCCAGGAGACAACCCTTGCTCCGACTAAAGCCCGTGACACACCTAAGACACACTAAGATAAGACATGGGATCACTTCCTGTGGCCTGCCTCCACCCCACGAGCACAAACACCTCACTCCACCTCACACCAAGCACAGCTTTACAATCTAAGATATAAGCAGTGTGCATATAGGTGATGAAGTCGCAGTGAGTCCCAAGAAATGCAGCTGAAAGGTTTTTTTTTTCTCCATATTATTGATGTCTTGCATCAGCTTGGGAATGCAAAGCGGTTGGGCTTTCCTTTACTGGGCTGTTGCTTCTCCTGCTATGTGTGGAATTTGGCAGAAACAGCTGCTTTAGCCTCTCGCTCTCTCTTTCCCTCTGTCTCTCTCTCTCTCTCTCTGTGTCTCTCTGTCTGTCTCTCACTCTTTCTCTCTGAATGATGTGTGAGATGTGTGGGAGGCCTGGGAAGCTGGCTGTGTGTTTTGACACAGATCTCCCACACCGCAAAGCCAGCACACTCCCTTATCTCGCAATACGGTCCCCAGATGATCTACGATTCTGTTTCTCCTTCCTGCTCTCTTTGTTGTACTCTCATCTAAACATGCATATACAATCACCCAGATATAGCACAAGCTAGGTCTGTTTCCTTAATCGTGTGTGTGTGTGTGTGTGTGTGTGTGTGTGTGTGTGTGTGTGTGTGTGTGTGTGTGTGTGTGTGTGTGTGTGTGTGTGTGTGTGTGTGTGTGTGTGTGTGTGTGTGTGTGTGTGTGTGTGTGTGTGTGTGTGTGTGTGTGAGAGCCAGTGGCATGTTGTCCATTGATCCAGGGTCATTAACTGCTGTGTCTGCAGCACTTTCATTCTCCTGCAAACACGACTCAAACATTCGTGTACAGTTGGCCAGTAAAGCAGTTGTAAAAACCGCCATACAATATTTACAACCCTTTCGCTGGATTTAAAGGCGTTAAGGTTAAAAATTCATTTTTATTTTTACGACTTGAAGCGTAGCAATGGCCACACAAACCTTAGTAGGATGAAGTGTTTTGTGTCACTCTTCCCCCTTTGCAGCCTATGACATGAACGTGTTTTTTAGCTCATACATATTCACATCTCAATATTTCACTTCATCTGGACACACATGGCACACATATCCAATGCAGAAACCCTGAGGATTATATTTACCTTATGACTCCTGCCAAGCCTCCCGCAGACACATTGAATTAAACAGTGGTTGGTGTGTTGTGTGTGTGTTGATATGTGGCTAAAGTTGTGCATCTTCTGGTTTGTTCCCCCCCACCCACTCCAGTTCCTCAAGTGCTCAAGAGCTGCACAGAGTTCATCGAGAAGCACGGCGTGGTGGATGGGATCTACCGCCTTTCTGGAATCGCTTCCAACATCCAGAAGCTGAGGTAGGAGGAGGAGGAGGAGGAAGGCACGGAGGAACCGCGGATAATGTTGGCGCGGTTCTCGGGGCGCTTGCTTGTTGATGTTCTGTTGTTTCTCGAGAGCTCCTTGGAATTGAAGCGTGACGCATGCGTGTTAACTAGGCCGACTGCAGGTAGCCCAGGCGTCCTCGCCAGTAGCCAGTAAACTCACGCCCCCGACTGATGCATGCACGGTTGTCTTTTAGAGTCCTTTTTTCTCCCACGTTGGACCCAGACCACTACACAGTTAGTTATTCATCGGTATCTATATTATCTTACCAGAAGCAGGATCTCCAGCCCTGCCACAATACCCATCCAAACACTGATAACATTCCTCCAGGGCCTATTGCCATCATAAAGATAGACATTCCAGTTGTCCGTTGGCATGTGATGTTCAGGCTTCCTTTTTGAAGTGCAAACGTGCAGGCATGCCTTGCCGAGCCACCCCATAACCTGTTGTTATCCCCCTAGTATAACTTGCACATATTGGGTGGGCCTTTGAGGATGGGGGTAATCTAAAAGGGTTGTGCCATGCGAAAGGTTTTCAAGCAGTGTGTGTGTATGTGTGCGTGCGCGCGCGCGTGTGATTCCGGATTTAGAGGTGTATGTGTGATTCAGGATTTAGAGGTGTGTGATTCCGGATTTAGAGGTGTATGTGTGATTCAGGATTTAGAGGTGTGTGATTCAGGATTTAGAGGGCTTTGGAGCAATATCGAATCTTGAGATTTTGGGGAAAGCCCACGTGCCCACTCTCTGTGTGGCATGCTCCTCTATTTACACACATCAACATATCTTATAGCAGTAGATTATCTGAAACTCTTCACTTGTTTCACCATCCTCTTATGAAGACGATAATAAGCAAAAAGGGCTTTGCAATGTAAACCCTCATACACCAAGAGCTGAGTCTTCCTTTTAAACCCTTTGGTGCGTGCGTTGATTCTTGTCCGCGGTTTTACATTTCTTGCTGGGCGCACGGGGCCCAGCCAATCGGCAGCACTTCCTAACCTGCTTATCTCTGCTTCTTCCCCTCTTCGGTCGCCTGCCGTCCCCTGACCCAAGGCACGAGTTTGACTCAGAGCAGATTCCCGACCTCACCAAAGATGTGTACATCCAGGACATCCACTGCGTGGGCTCGCTGTGCAAGCTCTACTTCCGAGAGCTGCCCAACCCGCTGCTCACCTATCAGCTCTACGAGAAGTTCTCCGTAAGCATCTTCCAGGACAAACTGGCCGTCCTCACCCCCTCCCCTCCCCTCCCCTTCCCTCCCCTCCCCAAACAACTCCCTGTAACCTTGCCCTCATGTTTGAAACCCTCCCCTCCCCCTGTGACCTACTAAGAAACACATTCCCTCTCTCTTGTCCACTCTCCCTCCTCCCTCCTCTCTACCGCTGTGTCTGTGTATCGATCTCTTTTCAACAACATTCGTGTTGTAAAGTTGATCTGTATTCGTTTTTTTTGTTTTGTTTTGTTTTGTTTTCGTTTATAAATGTGGCTATGGCGGCGTCCTTGTTGTGTTTGTATCCCTCCCGAAAGAACAACAGGCGACCTCAGAGTCGGGGTACAAATTGCATTTGTTCAAACTCCACAGGCCTCTCATTCTCCGTTTGGAATTCATTCAGGCCGTTCAGGGGGAAGGCGGGTGGGTGCTGGGGGGGGGGGCGGGGGACGCGATATCTAATTTCTCCACGCGCTCACGCTGTGTCTCATAGACGCCCCTGGAATAATGGCAGCGAGCACAGTGCACCCTGTCATTACGAGCGCGGAAAACTGCTCCCGGGGCGCCGCGGAATAAGAAACCGCTCTCCAAACACAACACGGCCGTCCCCGGCGCGCACAGGGGAGATGTTTGCTGGTTGTTATGGCAGCTTCGCAACGGCGGAGGCGGCAGGGGATGAGGACAGAGGGTGGAGGGTGGAGGGGGATGCTTGCTTGGGTGGGGGGTGGGGGCGGGGGCGGGGATGGGGTTAGAAATCTGTATTCATGTCCTTCCAGTTTTCCGCACTTGTTAACTTTTGGTGCCGTTTTTCATTCGTCCGTACCCGTTTCTGTTAAACAAACGCTCTCCTCCTCTCCCCTCCTCTCTCTCTCTCTCTTTCTCTCTCTCTCTCTCTTTCTCTATCGTTCCTTCCCCAAGGATGCCGTATCGGCAGCCACAGACGAGGAGCGACTCATCAAGATCCATGACGTCATCCAGCAGCTGCCTCCACCGCATTACAGGTCCGACGAAGAGCCACAGCGCCACCCGGTGGCCACTTGAGGCTGTGCACGGTCCAGCTTGGACTTAAGAATCACCACCGTTGCTCATGGTAATTGACTCTTGGTTTTGATGTGTATGTGTGTGTGTGTGTGCAGGACACTGGAGTTCCTCATGCGACATCTGTCGCACCTGGCCACGTTCAGCTACATCACCAACATGCACAGCAAGAACCTGGCCATCGTGTGGGCACCCAACCTGCTGAGGTGAGTCGGGCGAGCGCGCATTGATTTTTCTTCCTATTCTTTCACATGGGTGTTCTTTAATCCATGTGTTGATGAGGGTAGCAGTCTCACTCTGAACCGAAGGGTGCTGGGTTTCATTCCCAGCGTCTGCAGGCTGAGCAGGGAGCCTGACCCGTGTCTACTCCATGAAGACTGAGGGTGTCTCTGAATTCACTGCTAGCCGCTTCAGCTAAAAGTGTAGGCTAAATGACTGAACAGTGATTTGTCGGTGTAGTGTAACAGAACGGCGAATAGAGACCGGAGCGTAGTGGTCGACAGAGAGAGGGAATGACTTGTCTCATCGCAGCGTAATCCACCCTTTATGGCTATGAGGTGTATTGTGTCTTCTGTGTGGTTAGCAGTGCATCGTCAGCAGTGTTTCAAATGAAAACGGCTTCGCTTTCCTCCGGCTATTCGTCTCTCTCCCCCCTCACCCTCTCTCCATCCTCGCCCTCTCTCCCCCCTCGCCCTCTCTCCCTCGCCCTCTCTTCTCCCTCACCCTCACCCTCTCTCCCCCCTAACCCTCTCTTCTCCCTCACCCTCTCTCCCCCCTCGCCCTCTCCCAGGTCGAAGCAGATCGAGTCGGCCTGCTTCAGCGGCACGGCGGCCTTCATGGAGGTGCGCATCCAGTCGGTGGTGGTGGAGTTCATCCTCAACCACACCGACGTGCTCTTCAGCGCCAAGCTCAGCTCCCTCATACGGGAGGGCGCAGGTGGGTGTGCGTGTGTGTGTGTTTGTGTGTGCGTGCGCCAGCATGTGTGTTGTGGGCAGGAGCCATCTCCCCTTTAGGCTTAGTTCTGGTTCTTTGTGTTGGCATCGTTTCTGAAGCATATTGGCCGCTCAAAAGACGGTGCCTCCTTGCAGACTTAAAAGAAACAATGGTTAGCGATTAATGCTGCTAAGTGCATCTGTGATAGTTCAACTACAGCCTGCTACATCTTCTCCCACTCGCTTTTAATAGCCTTACAGCTTTTCTTTGCCTGGTTTTAATTGCATACACCCATTTCCTCATTGTATTATCTTCTCCCAGCCAGTCCTATTGGACTCCCATTTCTAAAATGTTTTTTTCCTGCAAGTTTCCTCGTTACTGGGTTTCGTTGGGATGCTTCGGTTCTAGATGGGGGATTTAGCCAAAGCATTAGCGATGCGATGCGTGTCGACTCCGCTTAAAGGTGGCTGCCAAATGTACAGTCACAGCTTAACAGACGGGGGTGGGGGTGGGGGGGGGAGTGAAGGTTCCCATAACAGAAACTCGACCCTCCCCTGCAGGCCACAACTCGCTGTCGCGGCCCAAGTCTCTGCTGGTGTCGTCTCCCTCCACCAAGCTGCTGAGCCTGGAGGAGGCCCAGGCCCGCACGCAGGCCCAGATCAACTCCCCCGTCACCGAGGACAGCAAGTACATCGAGGTGGGAGAGGGGCCCGCCGCCCTGCAGGGGAAGTTTCACACGGTCATCGAGTTCCCCACCGAGAGGTACGTAACCCCCCGCCCCCCCCAGCCCGCCCGCCCCAGCCCGCCCCTCTCTGTGTGAGGTGGGGGTGTCACCTTTCACCCCTCAACCTCAACCCCCGGTGGGGGTGTAGGGTGAGACTGCATGGGGTCTGAAAGGGATTTTTTTTTTAGCAGCGAAATGCTTGAATGGTTGCGTCGCTAATGCCAGTGAGTGTGTGTGTGTTCTGTTACACATGTTAATGTCGGTCAGTCTCTCAGTGCGTTTACATGCAGCAAGAAATTTCGAATTTCTGATCGGATAAGACATCGTTCGGACTTTTTAAGTGCATGTAAACACCTTAATCCGACCTACTTCGGACCTACTTCGGACATCTCAAAATCGGATAACAACACCTAGATAATTCGTTCATAGTCAGACAGACAGACATACTTTATTGTATGTCTGTCTTACTGTCTTACATACTTTTTTGTAGTCGGACTTTTAACTGCATGTATACTCAGCAATCGGATCTGAATCAGATTTTGCATTCTGCGCATGCGCAGCGCCATTCTGCGCATGTGCATCGCCATTCTGCGCATGCGCAGAGCGCCACATAGCGTCCGGAGTCAGCCATGCTCCGGCTGTTAATCCGATTCTCCGAACGGCATGTATACTCGGACAAGTGATCCGGTCTTACGCATGTCATTATCTGATCCGATCAGAAATTCGAATTTCTTGCTGCATGTGAACGTACTGTCTGACACAAAAGCAGAGCCGCGTCGTTAAATCCTCTTCACGTAGTGTGAAGAGGTATGTAGTCGTAACCAATGGATCCCGTTGGACCAGATGTATATTTTAACCGGGCCGTCCATCTCCCGGGTCACAGGAAGAGGCCTCCAATCAAGTCCAAGAAGTCTCCCGTGGGCAGTTGGCGGTCTTTCTTCAACCTGGGGAAGTCGTCCTCCATGTCCAAACGCAAGCTGCAGAGGAACCCCAGTGAGCCCAATGAGCTGAAAGCCATGGCTCTGGCCGGTGAGATGATATAAGAGTGTCCCACAATGTGGATGTACTTTTATAGATGCGTTATTATTATGACATGGTATAATCATTTTCTTTTCATTCTGACTATTGGTCTCTTTTTTGCATTCATTTGAACTCGTGTCAATTTGCCATTATATCATGGCTGCACATCCGAGCACCTATGGCATTACCAGCCAGCCATAAAATTGCTTGCTCAGGGCTTAAGCGCGGGAGCCTCTGAATGTCCTCTGAACATTGGCCTGTGTAAGCCCTGCAGAGTTTAATTATGAAAAACGGCTCTGTGAATAAACTTGTCACCAAGCCAGGATCATGGAGGAGAATGTTCCCTCAGTAGTGGCCACGGGGAACACTGAGAATATATCTAATGCATGTAAGAAGTACCCCCGGCGCTCTGACACCTTTCCACCCCCCCCCCGGCGCTGTGCTCCAGGTGGAAGAGGAGACACAGCAACGCTGAGATCGGCCAAGAGCGAAGAGTCCCTGACGTCGCTGCACAACGTTGAAGGTAAAGGCCGGTGACCCTCTCTGTCCCTGCATGGCAGCGGTTACGTCCACTCGCCCAATCATCTCTCTCCGGCGTAGACAGCCACATGCTCTCCAGGACGTCGGTGGCTCAGTGGTTAGAGCGGGTGGACAGAGCGGGTCGTCCACCAACCGTAGGGTCGCCGGTTCGATTCCCTCGTTTCCCCTCCTCCAACTGTCCGCATGTCAAAGTGTCCTTGAGCAAGACACTGAACGTCAACTTGCTCCCCGGGCGCTGAACATAGCAGCCCCACTGCTTCTATGTACCATAGGATGGGTCAAATGCGGAGAACACATTTCGTTCCCATATCTAGAAAATACTGTGAATGGCTAAAATTGAATCTAATCTAATGCTCTCCTGAGCCGAGACTGAACGGTTGTGTTCCTACCTCCTCCAGGCGAGTCCAAGGCGTACCGTCCGCGGCGGCCTCGCTCCAGCAGCGACGCCCTCTCCCCGTCCTTCGCCAACGAGTTGCTGGATGGACACCACCACCACCACCACCACCACCCCCACCAGCGCCGCGGGCGCCAGTGCGACTCCTACGACAACCTGGACGCGGCGGCGGCGGCAACCGGCGGTGGCGGGGACAGCGACGGGGACGACGGCCCCATCCGCGTGCCGGCCCTCATCTCGCCGCCGCGCTGCTCGGCCACCGCCGGCGGCGGCGAGGACGTGGACCTCAGCCCGCCCGACATGGGCGTGGCCTCGCTGGACTTTGACCCCATGTCCTTCCAGTGCAGCCTCCCCGACACCCCGTACTCCTTCCCCCTGGACGAGGCCACAGGCGCCGCCGGCGGCGAGGGCCTCAGCTTCAGGACGCTGGGCTCAGGCAGCGTGTCGTCCGTGGCCGACGAGTCCCTCGCGCCGTTTCCCCTGGGGCCGCTCAACTTCCTGCCGCCGCACGGCGACCCGGGGCGCGGCGCCGCGGACAAGGCGGAGGGCAAGCGTCTGCCCACGTCCTACTCGTACACGGACAAGCCCACGCAGGCCGTCTCGCCCATCAAGTGCGGGAAGTCGGCCAGCGCCGACTGGCTGTCCACCGCGGAGCTCTTCCGCGCGGAGCCGTCGCAGGGCGGCGCGGCGCCCCCGGCGGCCGAGGCCAGCCTGAGCCACGCCTTCCAGCTGGAGCTGCAGTCCAAGCTCGCCGGGCCCAAGCCGGAAGGCGCCGGCGACGCCCGGGGGTCGAAGGTCAATGAGAGCGCGGAGCCGACGCAGGACACCGCCGCTAAGGAGAACCAAGGTAGGTGAAATAGACGCCATCGCCTACACACACACACGAGCATGTTTCATGTTATATACCTTGTATATGTATATTCTCACTCTGGCGTTTAACAATGCATGCCTGTCTTCTTGTAGGTTTAGCTCCACAGGTTTATGCTTCTTACTCCTTGCATGGAATTCAGTTGACAGACGTCTTGTCGCGCGATGCCTGAGCTCCCGTGCCTAACGCTTCCTTCTCTTTCCTGCTCCTGAAGAGCCTGCATGTGTTTCTTCTCCCACCTCGTCTTTTTCTTCAGTTTCTCCTCGCTCTCTCTCTCTCTCTCTCTCTCTAAAACCACAGTTCCCCCTGTTTGTTTATTTGTCCCTCCCCCTTAGGAGCCATAGCACTGGACACTTCAAAGGACCCCTCCCCAGCCCCTCCTCCTCCTCTCGCCCCTGCAGCCCAGCACTCCGCCCCTCCCCCTCCCCCACCCAAGACCTCCGCCCGCATGCTGGCCCTGGTCCTGGCCGAGTCTGCACAGCAGGCTTGCGTTCAGGTCCAGGGCAAGCCCCCCGAGCCCCCCGCTGTGCCTGAGGCCGCGCCCTGCCCCGCGGCCCCCCAGCCCAAGCCCCGCTCGGTCAGGGAGGGCTCCGGGGACGGCGGCCTCAAGAAACCAAAGTCCCTGGCGGTCCGCCCCGCGGGGGACCCGCAGCCCCGCGAGCCCCGCGAGCCCCTCTGCGCGCGCCCAGAGCCGCCGCACGGCCGCCGGCCCACCAGTGACCCGTCGCCGGGAGCCACGCCGGACACGACGGACTCTGTCGTGCACACGCCGAGCCAGCCCGCTCCTCTGAGCCAGGGCCCCCTCCCCGCCGCCGGCGCCACCGGCTCCACCGGCCAGGATTCACTCGGCCAGAGGAGTCCAGAGAGGCAGCCGGAGCAGCCGCCGCCTGGCGCCGGTCCGGTACCGGTTAGCACGAGCACGTCGGCCGCCGTCTCGGCTCACTGCAGCACGGTCAGCAACAAGGGGGCCGCGGCCCAGCCTGCTCCTGAGGTACGTCTACTGGAACGGGTCAAACCTAAGCCTTGGGTCATAGATGAAGACTTAGTTTATGGTCATTGATGAAGACCAAGTCTTTGGTCATAACCTAATGACTCTAACGACTTAATAATAAAAGTGAATAATAGTGAATTATTTTTTGTTTTGGTAAAAAATATTTTAACTCAATATAAATTAATGTATGTAAATGTTTGATGTAATGTTCCCCAGGTCAAGTTGAGGGAGAGCATACCACCCCCAACCCTACCAAAACCCACCGAGCGGCATTCGCTGACGGCCCACCAGCCCAAGCCAGTGGCCGTCTCCACGTCACAGCATCAACCACAACCCCAGTCCCATCAGGAGCCTTCCGTTCAGCCCACACCCCCAGCCCGGCCCGAGGCCCAGGCCCAGCCCCAGGCTCAGCCCCAGGCCCAGGCCCAGGTTCAGGCCCAAGCCCAGGTCCAAGCCCAGGTCCAGGTCCAGGCCCAAGCCCAGGTCCAAGCCCAGGTCCAAGCCCAGGTCCAAGCCCAGGTCCAAGCCCAGGTCCAAGCCCAGGTCCAGGCCCAGGTCCAGGCCCAGCCAGTGCCCCAGCCCCAGTACCACACCCCTGCCCAGCCAGCGCCCCAGCCCCAGCCCCAGTATCATGGCCCCACCCAGCCCCAGTCTCACGCCCCCGCCCAGCCCCGGCCACAAGCTGCCCAGCTGGCCCAGCCTCAGTCGCAGGCCAAGGCGAGCGCCAGAGTGGCTCCTACCTCAGCTGAGACGACGGAGAAGCCGCGGGAGGCCGTCGACCCGGCCCAGCCCCGCGAGCCCCACGAGGCGCCTCCGCCTCCGGCCAGGGAGGCCTGCGGCCCCGCGCCCCCGGCCCCGCCCGTCCGCACCATGGAGAGCAAGCTGGCGGCCGCCGCGCTCAGCCACGCCGAGGGGCCCGTGCCCGGCGCTCACCCGGACAACGGCGCCCCCCACCACGCCCCGCCGTCCCCCCGCAAGTCTGCCGGCCACCAGCCGGCCTACCTGTACCACACCAAGGGGGAGGCGGTCTCGCTGGAGCCCCCCGGGCCGGCCTACTACCACCACCCGCACGCCAGCATTACCCTCGGCCCCCACGCCGCGGTGCAGCACCACTACCGGCCCGACGGCGCGCACCTGCCGCCGGCGCCCCACCACGCCTACGTCTCAAAGTCGGAGCCCCACATCGCGTACCGGGCCCACATGGACGGCCGCTACAGCACTTTGGGCCCCAGGTCCCACCACCACTCCATCAAGTCGCGGAGCAACCACACCCGCAGCATGTACATCTCCCCCGGGCACCTGATCCCGGGCCAGGGCTACGTCCCCGCCGACCGCATCCCGGGCTACCCCACCATCCGCAGGGTGCACTCCATGCACGTGCCCTCCGCCATCCGCTCCGTGCCCGTCCAGCGCACCGAGGTGCCCCCCGACGACGAGCTCTTCTTCTACCACCGAGCGGCGTTCCCCTGCAAGGCCTTCCAGCAGCAGCAGCAGCAGGCCGCCCAGCAGCAGGCCTCGCAGGCCGACTACCACGTCACCCAGCTGCAGCCTTACTTTGAGAACGGCCGGGTGCAGTACCGCTACAGCCCCTACTCGGGCTCCAGCCCGCTGGAGGCGCCGTTCTACGACGTCGACCCGTACGGCACCATCCGCCTCCGGCACGTCCACTCCTACGGCAGCCGGGAGCTGGGGGGCACCCTGGGGCGCCACTCGGGGAGCAAGGCGAGCGGCTACCACTACCTCTCCCGCCACGGCATCCCCCCGGGCAAGGAGCACAGCTTCGTCAGCAGGGACATGCCCCCCGGCCACGGCCCCAAGGGGGGGCCCGTCTACCTGTCATGGGACCCCGAGGAGTGCGAGCGGCTCCGCATGCACTCCATCCGCCGGGAGAGCCGGGCCCGGCAGAAGATGAAGGGGCCGGTGCTGTCCCAGTACGACAACGTGGGCATGTACCCGGCGCCGGACCCGTCGGGCTACGACACCCTGCACCTGCGCAGCAAGTCGGACCCCGGGAAGGCGGCGCAGATGGCGGCGGCGGAGGCCAAGGAGGGCCGACACCACCCCAGGGGCCTGGCGCCGGAGCCGGACGTCCTGATGTACGTGGAGGCCGGCCGGCCCGACGGCCCGGCCAAGCAGGGCGGCTCCCGGCGCTGCCAGTCCTCCAACTCCCTGTCGGCCTCCTCCAGCCACAGCCTCTCGGTGCCGCACGACGCCAAGTACGAGCCCGGCGCCGCCGACGAGCTCTGTGCGGACGCCGGCCGCTCCAAACACTGGCCGCAGGAGCACCCCAACAAGAGGGGGTTCGCGCCGCGCTATGAACCCGACCACCACCAGGCCATGGCGTCCAGTGGTGGCGGCGGCAGCGGCGGCTACCACGGCACCGACGAGCAGGCCTGGAGGGAGCAGCCGGCGCGCTCCAAGCCCGAGCGCTCGCACAGCATGCGGGATCCACCGCCGCCGCACCACCACCACGGCCTGGCCAGCCCGGAGGCCGACCCGGAGTACTCGTACCACGCGCGGGCCGGCAAGCCGCCGCCGCCGCCCTCGCACTACGACAACCTGGACGACTACCACCAAGTACCTCAGCCACAGGCGCCCGTCCAGAAGCGCGGGCTGGGCCACGGCACCTTCCCCACTCCCGCATTCACCGCGGTCCACAGCAACAGAGCCTACACCACGGCTCTGGGCCAAGGTGCCTTCCTCCAGACGGACCTGGCCATCGCCCGGCCAGACACCGAAATATGTACAGAATAGGAGAGACCCCATTTTCTTTTTTTCTTTTGTGTTTGGCAGGGAACGACGTCTGAATTAACTTATGCCGTGTAGAAGAAGAGCAGACTCTGAACAGCCTCTGCGGGTCAGTGGACTGTCATATGACCATTATTTTTGTTGGCCCGTATTTTTAATGAATTGTAACTAAAATCTTCAAAAGAGACTTTTTACAGGAAGTACGGAATGTACCGGAGAGTGTGTATTGTCCACGCGGTCATGTTGTCGTGACTGATTGGGACAATAGTCAGTCTTAAATATATAGATATATATATATATTATACTAAAGACAATGCGGTACATTAAACAAGACACTGCAGAGATGTTGGATAAACAGCCTATATGAATAGAAAGACCAGCGTAAAAGGTTATGTTCATTTTGGTTTTCATTCTTTTTTAATTGTTTTAAAACATTTTTTTAGATTAGCCGCTGGGTACAAGCATTTACTGGGATTAAGGTTTTGCATTTTAGAAATGCATGTCATCTTGGTCTATTACAGGACAATTCCATGTACTTCGCTATCCATCGTGTACTTTCTGGACGTTACAGCACAAGTCGTCGTAGGAGGAAGCAGTCGGTCATCAAGCCCCGCCCCCTGTGCCCCGCCCCCTGTGCCCTGCCCCCTTCTTCCTTCAGTGTGCTCAGCGAGATGAGATGGCACGCTATGT
>JAXIVH010000012.1:10381136-10391136 GCA_036785325.1 Urophycis tenuis | reverse complement strand
TGCCTTGCTCAGCCCAGTTGAGCTCGACGGGAGCCATGTACACAAATGACATGTGTTTATATTACTGAATGTATTCCTTTATTTAATAAAATGTACCTTTTAAAAAAGGCCCAGAGAAAAAAAAACATTCATATGAAGCATGTCTGTGTTAATGCTGTTCATCATCCAGTCAACGCAGAGAAGCGCAAAAATGATCCACACATGAAATTCTCACTTCTCATTTTGTTTCTGTTTGAAGCTCCGCAGTCATAACAGCCATTTCTGCTGTTCTTAATGAGGCCCGATTTTTGTTTTCATTTGGTGTGACTGCGATCTGGGTGTGTGTGTGTCTCATGGGGGGTGGAGGTCGTGTTGTTGTGACACGGTGCATTCCCCTTCACCGGTCCCAAGAGGCCCGCCTTGCAAGCGCCCATTAAGCGGTCCTTAACGCCTTGACTGTGTGGTTTCAGGCCCGGCACAGTGGCCCTGCGTGAGATCCGTCGCTACCAGAAGTCCACCGAGCTGCTGATCCGCAAGCTGCCCTTCCAGCGCCTGGTGAGGGAGATCGCCCAGGACTTCAAGACCGACCTGCGCTTCCAGAGCGCCGCCATCGGTGCCCTGCAGGTACGCCGTCCGCCATCGTGCACACTGTGCGCTATTGCGCACACCGCTGGCAGTCAGAGCACTGGGAGTCAGAGCACTGGGAGTCAGACCACTGAGAGTCAGACCACTGAGAGTCAGACCACCGGGAGTCAGACCACCGGGAGTCAGACCACCGGGAGTCAGAGCACTGAGAGTCAGAGCACTGAGAGTCAGACCACTGAGAGTCAGACCACCAGGAGTCAGACCACTGAGAGTCAGACCACCGGGAGTCAGACCACTGAGAGTCAGACCACTGAGAGTCAGACCACTGAGAGTCAGACCACCGGGAGTCAGACCACCGGGAGTCAGAGCACTGAGAGTCAGACCACTGAGAGTCAGACCACTGGGGCGGCAGTAGCTCAGTGGGTAGAGTGGGTGGACAGAGCGGGTCGTCCACTAACTGTAGGGTCGGCGGTTCGATCCCCACTTCCAAACTCTGCATGTCGAGGTGTCCTTGAGCAAGACACCGAACCCCCAACTTGCTCCCCGGGCTGCTGAGCCTAGCAGCCCCACTGCTCCTATGTACCATAGGATGGGGTCAAATGCAGAGAACACATTTCATTCCCATATCTAAAAAATGCTGAGAATGACCAATAAAGACCGAAAGGTCCTCTCTTCTCTTCTTCACTGGGGCAAGCGTTTCAGTGATGCACAAGGCTCGGCAATCATTCAACGTTATCGTCTGCCGTCTTTGCGCGGTCATGACATTAAGATTGATGTTTCATACGCTGAATCAAATGAGTCAAAAGGACAACATACACCCCCTTGAATTGATCCTAATGCGAGGCTTGAAATGTCAGCAAGGGGAAGTTTTATTTTTTAGGGTTAGTCTGACTCCATACTTTAGACTCCTGTCCTCGTCAGTGGTGTGACCCTCAGACTGTTTTAGAACGGTATTTAAAAATTCTTATGCACGCAGTGACATTTATCGATATGGTGTAGACTCCCCCCCGGTGGTTACATCAGGGGACGTCTCCGCATGTCGCCCTTGCCAAGCGTGTACGCAGCCGCGGGAAACAAACCTCCTCACACCACTAACCTTGACCCTCCGCGTGTCTCGTCTCGTCCCCCCCCCCCCCCCCCCCCCCCCCTTGCAGGAGGCCAGCGAGGCGTACCTGGTGGGCCTGTTCGAGGACACCAACCTGTGCGCCATCCACGCCAAGCGCGTCACCATCATGCCCAAAGACATCCAGCTGGCACGCCGCATCCGCGGGGAGCGCGCCTAGAGCGGCCCTCGCCGCGCCGCCACACACCGCTTTGGGTTGTTTGTTTGTTTGTTTTTTTACTCTGTTTCAATGTGTTGCCTCCTATATACTCTTTTTATTTTTTGATTTTCTTTTATTTTTTTATAAGACTCCCGCGTCCTCGGCCGCCCGTCCCCCCCCCCCCCCCCCCCTCTCTCTCTATCTCTCTCTCTCTCTCTCTTTCTCTGCTTGCTTGTTTAGACGTTAGCGACTTCTACATGATAACCAAGACGTATAGAGATACCTTTTTTCGAGTCTGCTCTTCATCTGCGCCAAAAGATTAGTGTTTTTCTTTTTTTTTTTCTGTGAGGGTACCCGTTACTGTGCACGTGCTGGGTTTCACAGGTCACACACACACACACACACACACACACACATGCGCGCACACACACACACACATCGCACTGTTTCCTCTGGGTTGAGCCACCAATGTTGTAAGGATTCCCACGCATCGAGGGGAGGGGAGGTGGGTGCGGACGGCGAGGGTTCGCTCAAGTCCCAGGGGGGGGCTGGTCTGCTTAAGGGGAGCGGCAACTTCCACAGCAGGGTGCTACTTGAGCTAGCCCCCCCCCGGAGGCTGTCTGAAAGTCCCTGCGTTCAAACGCCAAGCCAAGCCTGTGGTGCCCTGTGCCCCTCCAGCTGGCAGAGGTACGAGCACTGGTGTGGGTGTGGGTGTGTGTGTTTTGAGCTTGAGCGCTGACCTGCCTAACCAGTTATTTTCAACGCTCCCGTCTTATTTGCGAAATCACAATATTGATTATTGTCGTGGATTATGGTGTGTTTTTATTTTTAGGTAATGGAAACGTCTCTTCTTTTTACCACTTCTGGAATCAACCGACGTAAGAGATAGAAATTCTTATAACAATATGGGGTATGGTATTATTATGTTTTTGTTTTTACAGGTTTTTTTTTGTAGTAACTAAGGAAGGGCTCGTTTCTTTCCCGAGATAACTTCTAAGGTCGGCCACTGGGCGGCGCCAATTTACCAGCTCCCAATCACGTTTTCACTGTCCATCTGTCGGTACACGTCGTGAAACTCTTCTCTCGTTATCTTGGTAGATAGACATTAGACATGTAATGACAGTATGCATTGAAATTGTAGCAAGAATTATTCTCTGCATGTATAGGTTTGGTGTGTGTGTGTGTGTGTCTTTCATGTAGGTTTGATGATAGATTCTGTCGATTTTCTTAAATTTGGGATAAAACAGTATAACCTCAATTGTTTTTTTCTTTTTTTTTTAAAATTGGTTTTCTTATTACTCAAGATTTTCAGAAGTATAAATAAACTGATATTTGTATTTTCCAAATTTCTCATATTATTGTGGTAATAAATAGATGTTACATAAAGAAGGATGTTGCTTGTCTTGCGTTTTCTTCAGTGTGATGTGCATTTCTTCGTACTTAATCCACTCCATCCACACTGGAGCACAGTTGAACACACACAGCCAGGCCTCGCGTCTAAACAAACAAAAATATTAATTTTGCTCTGTTCAAGTACATGGGTGGCAGTAGCTCAGTGGGTAGAGCGGGTCGTCCACTACCCGTAGGGTCGGCGGTTCGATCCCCTCGATCTCCTCTTCCAAACTGTCTGCATGTCGAAATGTCCTTGAGCAAGACACTGAACCCCACCTTGCTCCCCAGGCGCTGAACATAGCATCCCCACTGCTCCTATGTACCATAGGATGGGTCATTTCGTTGTCATATCCAAAAAAATACTGAGAATGACAAATAAAGACCGAAAGGTCTCTCTCTATGTATACAGTACATATATACATGTATGTGTGTACGTATATACATGTATATATACAGTATATAGGCTTTGTAAGGTACATTGTTTTAATTATTCAGTAGTACTAATTGTTTACGTAAAATTTGGTTTGGATCTTGTCCATTATCTTTTAGGGAAACATTTGGGCCACAGTCTGACTAGACTGTATTGAAGCCCATTGCTCAGGGCAGCATACGAAAGCAAGTTCATTTTAAGAATAAACAACAGTACAACATAACAAAGAGCCAAAGTGAGTTTTAACCGGACTGATTTTACTCCTACATTTTCTCTGAGGGTGTATTAATTTTCCACTCATCTAAATGGTTTTTTAAGTGACTTCAGTGCTCGGCACGCCAAACATAAAAAAAAAAAATTCCCTGCGTTTTTTGCACTCTGAGGGCGGTTCAGTCCCAATGCGTTGCGTTGCATCTCTTCTCTTGGTTCGGCCTTCAGACCTCAGAGTTTCTCTGGGTGTGCTGGGTGTGGGGCTTCATGCTTTGATTACAGTATACAGTATGTACTTTGGTCTGGTTCCTCAGGCTCAGTGTTCTTGGAAGCCCGACAAGGGCTCCGCAGCCTGCATGGCCTTGCAGGCTGCCTCAGAGGTCTATCTTAATGATCCCAGGAAACGCTTTCTTCCTGTATTCCCGGCCTGAGGACATTTAGACATCGTACGTGCCGTATAGGAGCAGGTTGGGGGTGGAGGCGTCTTGTCTGCAGGTAGACGGGTCATTTGGGGACAAACCTGAGAACCTTTCAGCGTGGAAGTCAAACACTCTGAGCTAACCTAATCTACATATTTACACCGACAAACCGGTTTCTTCACTGCTGTGTACGTATTGAAGGAAGACTATAGTCGTAGAAGTGGTATTGCTGTAGGCCTACTGTTTGGTTTGAAGAAGCTACATTTTCATATACATTTGTCTATTTCCACATTATTGTTGTATGGTGTGTATATACTGTGTTACTTTTCAATTAATGTCCATTTTAAAAAGTGTCTTCAGCTGTTTGTTGTATTTAAAAAAAGTGACAATATTGTATTTTCCTTCCTTGATGTTTAATGTAATTACGGTTTTGTACATTCGGAGGTCACACTTTTCTGCCCAAACACAGTTTCACTGACAACTGAACTCGAATGAAGATGGTGGCAATCTAAATTCAAACACAAAGTAAAGGGCCGGCGGGCTCAGCCCCAGGAGGCCCAGCAACACAAAGGTCCTGCACTCCTCCGAGTTCACCTTTCTCAAGGTCTGCTCGCTGCTGCCCATCCCCCATCACATCTGCCGCTCCATGGGATTACAACGCAAATGACTGTCTGAATCTCTCAATGCTGAAAGGGTGGGGGGGTGGGGGGTGGGGGGGGGGGATTACAAGTGCACTGGGATCAACCAATCAGGGTGCAGACGGTAGAGGATTAACCAATCACAGCGCAGAGAGGGAGGGCGAAGGGATTAAACCCCGTGCAGATTGGGATTAGGTCGGCGCAGAGTGAACAGAAATGTTTCTCATGCTACGCTTTTAGCTCTCTTACGGATGATGAAATCTGAAATTATTTTCCCGTCGGTTATTACGACCATTGTTTTCAAAAGCAAAATGTAAAATGGCGCCCACCCCCCAACTCTTTGGTAATGTTATTGTAAATATGTTAATAGTCTGCCGCTCTTCAAACCGGGCTGCGAATAAATCGAAACAAGGTCACATGGTTAAAATAGAGGCCTACTGAATATACATATTTTGTAATCTTTTTTTCTTTCAAACGTGGTGGTAAAATCCTTGCACACGCACAGACACACACGCTGAAAGAAGCGGTGGAACAATGGACTCATCCTGCTCCCAGTCAAAGGGGCGGTGGCTGTATCCAGGTCAGCCATGGATTAGCATGCTGGTGGAGGAGCTGGAGACGAGTCGGTGGTGGTGGTGGTGGTGGTGGTGGAGCAGCAAAGGGTTTGGGTGTTCCAGAGGGGTGGAGGAGTGGGGGTGGGGTGGGGGTGGGGTGGGGTGACCCGGTGCTACAAGGAACAGCCGACCCGAGCGTTGTTGTTAGGATGGAGCAAAAAGGAGGAGAGGCAGAAGAGAGAGACGCCGCGTTAAAGGGGTAGTTCAGAATTTTGGACATAGGACCTAGTTTCTAAGTTAGCCTGTGTGTAATTTATCATTGGAGACGTTTTCAACAAATTGCATTCAGTTCTCCTCGTTGCAGAGTTTGCTGGTGCTAGCTTAGCGCACGTCAACGGTTTCGGCTAGCCTGTGAATAAAAATTTTGTTACCTACTCCACAGTACACCCGAGGCAAATAAATTACAACGCCAGACTATCGATGTAAATGTGTTGATAGAATAATGTTAGAAATAAAACCAATCTTGCATGGCCTTGCATTTTGAGGGACTTGTGTCTCAGCAGCAGCGTTATACTTCCTGGTAGTAAGCTACGGCAATGCGGACTGATATTACCTAGGTTACTAGCAGAAACTAGTCCCTCAAAATGCGATGATCCATGCGATACAAGGTTAGTTTTATTTCTAACATTATTCTATCAACACAGACATTTACATCGATAGTCTGGCGTTATAACTGTGGAGTGGGTAAGACTGTTTTTATTAGCAGGCTAGCCGAAACCGTTGACTTGCGCGAGCCTAGCGCCAGTGAACTCTGCAACTAGAAGAACTGAAATGAAATTTGTTGAAAACATCTCCAATGATAAATAACACACAGGCCAACTTGGAAATGAGGTTCTATGTCCAAAATTCCGACCTACCCCTTTAAGACTGTATGCACTGTAATGCCGCGTCTCACCACCAGCCGTGGCCAATGGCTGACCAACAGGTGCTTCTCTTGTGACTGATTATCTGAAGCGTATGAGAAGGGAGGAAGGAGACAAGAGAGAGGTGTGAGTGAGGGAGACAATGAGATGGAGGAGAGGGACGAACAGAGAAAGGGTGTGAGAGAGAAATAAGGAGAGAGATAATATATACTGTATGAGAGATACGTCGGGAGAGAGTCGAGTATAAAAGGAAAGGATGACAAAGACAGATCGTGTCAGGGAGAGATGGGTGAGAGATGCAGAAAGAGGGTAGGAGAGAGAAGGCGAGAGAGAGAGAGAGAGAGAAAGAAAGAGAGAGAGACAGGGGAGTAATTCCAACTAATTCACTTAGAGCATTGCTGAAGGGAGGCTAAGAGGATTGGGTCACTCCCCGAATGAGATGAACCAAAATAACCAAGATGGACCGGAGCCATGTGACAAAACACTACCGGGCCCTGGCAGAACCCAGGCAGGACCCAGACAGAGCCCAGGCAGGACCACAGTGACGGCCCCTCACATCAACAACAACCTGCCACTGCTTTGTTGAGGAGCCACCGAGCAAGAGCAGAAATAAGAATACGTTGTCAAGAAGAAGCAGAAAAGTTTATTCAAACTGTTTCGAAAAGTCAAACTTTTGAAGCACTTCCAATGAAGAAGTGAAGTAAAGAAGAAGTAGCTCACAAGTGTTTTTTTTTAACAAGTTTGAAGGTTTAATATGTCACACACTTGAACATATGTTGTCGTCATTTTTTTTTTGTACCAACTATATTGATCAAACTGACTGGCTAACACTTTAATACTTCAAAACACACGGGCGTCTACAATCATGTCAAAAAAAAAAGAGACCAAATAAAACATGACAATCTAGTTGCATCAACACAATATTAATCAATAAACTGCACGGCTGTTCTTTCAGAGAGAGTGGCAGACTAGAAGGAGATAAAAAAAAAAACAGTTTCTCTCTCTGTGTGTTCTTAATCTATGACAATGCCTCATGAAAACAAACTTTTTTTTAATACTTTGTAATGCCAAATGAAAAAGGAATGCATCCAGTGTCTTTCGACCATAGTCACCGAGGAGTCCTCTGTACACGTTATTTATCTATTATTCATTTAAGTCAAATAAGGGTCTTATTTGTTCATACAATGGAGCCAAGGGGGGGGGGGGGAGGGTTGGTGGAATGTTAGGGCAAGCCAAACGCCGTAGAGACAGACAAGCCGTGCAGCATCACTTAAAGACTTGTGTCCCCTCCCCTCCACTCACATCCACCGTGAACTCGACAATGGATTCCCCTTTTACAAAAAAAAAAACCCTCCAAAACATTCAAAGAATAAACAACGAAATAAATAACAACAAAAGATCACGAGTCCTTGGGTGAAATGGCTTTGATCCGATCTCTCACTGCAGTCCCAAAGACCCCCCCCCCCCCCCTCCCCTCTTCCAGTGAGCACCCTGCCCCCTTCGCCTCGCTCCCCTCCTCAGAGCACCTGGAACTTCCAGGAGTTCTGGTCTTTGTGGTCCAGGCAGTCCATGGCGGTGAAGCCCAGCTTCCAGGCCTGCTGGTCCTTGTAGTCCAGGCAGTCGACGGAGGTGAAGCCCAGGGACGAGGCCGTGCCGTAGCCCTGGGAGGACAGCGACGCCGGGGACTGGCTCAGCGAGCCCCCCATGGAGGGCACGGTGATGGGGCTCAGGGCGCCGCCGTTGCCCGACAGCTGCGAGTGCATGGGGGACAGGTAGGCGCTGCAGTCCAGGCCCGTGAAGTAGGAGGTGGTGCCGCCGTAGCCCTGGCTGTAGGCGGACGGCTGGCCGTAGCTCATGGGGTACGGCGAGGGGCGCTGCATGCACGGCGCCGCCGACGCCAGCGGGTCGGGCAGCGGGGAGATGGCCGGGCTCCAGATGGACACGGCCGCGTTGCCGCCGGCGCCGGACACCGAGGCCAGGGTGGGGCCGGTGGGCACCGGGGAGGGGCTGTAGGGGCCCGCGGGGTTGGCCATGGGCTCGGGGGCGGCGCCGCCGCTCCCGCCGGCGTCCTGGGCCGGGGACGCCTTCTTCTTGGGGGGCCGCGGTTTGGACTGGCCGCTGCTCTGCTGCTGCTGCTGGCGGCACTTTGCCCGGCGGTTCTTGAACCAAACCTGCAGACCGCAGGGGGTCACGTCATATGTAACGGGTAAACGTTGACGGTAATGTATACGCAGAGTTTTTTGGGTTTTTTTGCCGTCAAAAACAGGTGTGTTCCCATTACACATGGAAATGTACATGACAAACGAGTCCCTGATTACATTACATATTTAAATTGCTTGTTAGCTGATGCGGTGCAATGTTAGCACCCCTACAGCTACTCCAGAAACTACACCAAAAAAAGCTAATAATAGACCTATTGCAAAAGAAAAGAGAGACAGAAATGTCCACTATCTCATACCCCTCATAATGAATACATACTATAAACTAACAGCAGTGCTAAAATGGCATATGGCTTTTTTTCTCTTTATAATTGGTCCTTTTTGGGCCTGTTCGCCTCGTTACCTGGACACGTGACTCGGGCAGGTTGATCTTCAGAGCGACCTCCTCGCGCATGAAGATGTCCGGGTAGCGCGTCTTGGAGAACAGGGCCTCCAGGATGTCCAGCTGTGTGCGAGTGAAAGTGGTCCGCTCCCGACGCTGCTTCCTAGGCGTGGCTACACCAATAAATGATAAACAACATATTATTTGTTACAATACAAAAATACATTTATATATGTTTTAAATTATGTGCTGTCTACGGCTTTGATAGCGCCCGTTAAGAGCAACGTCAGCCAAATTGGAGCAGTTGCTATCCCGACAAATAAAGCAAACAAAAGAACGGTTTGTCATAAACGTTCATTCTAGCAAAAATAAGCGCGTTGTTGTTGTTATTGTCTGTCAAAAAAAAAATCTGTTCAAGACCACAATGTTGATCACAATGTTGGTCATTTCGACACCAACAGCAACAGCAGTAGGATGATCATTTAAACATGTATTGTAAGTTCTTCAATACAACCTTTTAGAGACAAGGTCCGTGTAACATTACTTTAATGTTTGATTGTTTGTAGTTTAAGCAATTCTATGTATAGGCTCATATGTCACTCGAATTTGAAAACAGAGTTTCGGGCCTAATTTAGCTTTTCAATGGAATATAAAAAGAAAAGGCTCAAACTTTTACAAACAGAATGGGTATTTAGTCCCACATTAACAGACGCCGTCAAATCCACTTTTAGATGGACTGCCCGTCTATGAGCATCGTCGTTGTAAGACTTCAATGAAAAAAAATATTCGACAACCTTTCGCCAAAAGTAGACGGAACAATTCTTCCGCGGAAAAAAAATAAGTTAGTTTTACTCACATGGATATGCAACGGTCGTATGCAGTAGATCCATTCCAGGTCCAGCCATATTTAACCCGTTCATTGTGTAATGAGGTTGCTTTATGTAGGACATCATCGTTACGCAGGCTTTTAACTCCTCTCTCTGAATGTCTGTCAGCCGTTACGCGCGTAACGGGGGCCCGAGCTCTCCACCTGCTGCGTAAAAGTGCGTACAGCGGGCGCGCCGGTG
>JAXIVH010000012.1:10363636-10376136 GCA_036785325.1 Urophycis tenuis | reverse complement strand
GCACTCTGAAAAGTACGTCAGCAACACTCCCACCTCACTTTAGGGTGGGTCACTCTTGTCAGGGACCCCAGAATTCTCCTATAGGGGAGATTGGGGTGCCCATGTGGGCCCATCTTCCTTGCCTGTGATAAAGCAGGATTGGCTGCTGGCCCCCAAGACCCTGACCAGAAATAAGCTGGTGAAGAAAATGACAAGGCAGATGGATACATGGGTCTCTGTACAAAAATGTGTGTGTGTGTGTGTGTGTGTGTGTGTGTGTGTGTGTGTGTGTGTGTGTGTGTGTGTGTGTGTTTGTGTGTGTGTGTGTTTATGCGTGCGTGTTTTATCCAATACCTTATTCTAAGTGTTATTGTCGTTATAGTTATTTTATTTACAGTTATATTATGATTATGATTATTACTAATGATTATGATTATTATTATTGTATAACCTGTATTAATTGCAGGACATGTAAAAAAGATATGTAGACAGGTGTATGCATGAAATAGTTTGGACATCTTGCAATACTGTGTGTATAAGTGTGTACGCGTTATGTAGTGACAGCAGTGACAGAAGAAGAAAGAAATATTGCTGTACCTAAATCAGTTACTGTGTATCCAAATAAATACATAAATAAACAAACATTGCTGGTTGATGCTGGTTGCAAATGTCACAAAATTGCTGTTTTAGCCTCCAGCAACAACATTTGAGATGAATAAAGAGATACAATGAAATGTATTCAATACAACGGATAGGTCAGTTATTGCCATTTCCCTATTGACATTTCGCTCCCAATGTGACTATATTATATAAACATCTAAATGTTGACGATTCGAATGATTTTTATTAATTAATTCGTGGGTAGGTTAATGGACCTACGCTGACATCTAGTGGGCAATACCAGACCATTTTTTTTCTACCTTGTCTTTGAACGTGTGCTAAAAGGAATTGATTTCACCAACTTATTTAATAAAGATATGATTTGATACATTTAAGAATAACATGGCGTAGAGCTGCACGGACAAACAGAGACATACGGAAATCTGAATAATTTTGTCTGTGTGTATGTGTGTGTGTGTGTGTGTGTGTGTGTGTGTGTGTGTGCGCGCGCGCACGCGCACACGCACAGACATTTACAAAAAGCACAACGTAAGCAGTTATACACATTTACACACAACTATTTTAAAAAAAGAAAGAACTGAGTAGAACAGAGTGAGCAGAACTGTTCAGCTTTTCGCTGATTGGTCGACGAAGGAAAGACTCCGCCCAACCCGGATGTTTTGCTGCCCGGAACGTAGTGTTTTCATGTTTACATTATAGAGGTAATACAAAACCTAATTTCATCTTGCCACGTCGTCGTGGAATAGTGCTCAAACATACGGAGGATGCAACGCGAAGAGAAGGACGCGTTTCCCTTTGTCGAGGATAGCTTTTCACGTTTTCCTTCGCAAAGCAACATATATGGACTGTGTCAGGCCGGTGAACAAGAGCTGCTGGCTGCAACTCTCAAAGGCAAAGTGGTGTGCTTCAGGTATCAAGATCTGCAACAAAAAATACGACCTGTTGCCAAAGAGGTACAGTTCACATACATACCAGGTGAGCACGGAAAAAAGCAACACATTGACGCAACACTGGCCACTTTGGGCCAGCATCTACTGCACACGGCATGACTTTGTGAAATGCGTATTTATCTGCTTCTTCGTTGTCTTAGTTGATGCCGAGATTGTTTCAATCGATGCCTTCAACAAATCTGCACCCAACCGAGGACTGGTTGTGGGGATCACGTTTATAAAGGTATTTTGATTTCAAAGGTGCGCCATAAACCATCACGAGGATGTGGAATTGTGACGATTTCTAGCCCGTTATTGTTTATCTCATTGTGCATCAGGATTCGGGTGACAAAGCCACCCCATTCCTGAATATCTACTGTGACTATGAACCTGGCTCTGAGTTTAACCTGGAGTCCATCGCACGTGAGTAAAACTATCCTCTATGGTTTTATAATGTTCCTCGTTACTTACCCATGTAATCCACAAAATATAACATGTATCTAATCTACCTGTGATTGTTGATGTTCTTCTCCATGACCTTAATAGAGAGTTGCCTGAATCTGGAGTTGCAGTTTACCCCCTTTCAGCTCTACCACACAGAGTAAGCACAGGATCGATGTACATACTCCTTTCTCGAAATGGTAATGCATAATAATCACAATGTAAAATATTTGAGAAAATAACCTTATGAATTAATACATTTGTGTGGAACCAGACACAGAAGAGCGAGCTTAATGGGTTTTTTATCAGTCGATTTGTCCTCAGTTGTTTTAACGTTTATGATTCATTCCTCAGGGTCCACTGTGATGGAGGAGGACGTGAGACGGTGTTTCTGCTTAGCGGCCACGACCAGAGAATTCACCTTTACAAGGAGGTCAGGTCACTGTGTGTGTGTGTGTGTGTGTGTGTGTGCGCTAGATAATTTTCTATCCGAGCCCGGCCCGCATTCGACAGAACAGTAACCTAACCCGACCCGAGCCCAACAGGCATCAATCTTGTTATGTCCGAACCCGACCCCAGCCTAACTTGGAATCAAGCTTTTTATGTCCGAGCCCGACACAGTTGAAGTCTTTTTTTTTCATACTGATGAAACATTTAGATCTGTGTTTATGAAAGCCCGCCTTTATTAAGCAACTGCGAGGCGTTTGGAAATGTCAACAAACAGATGAGCACAACATGCGTGGGTTTGCGCGCGGCTAAATTAAAATTTTCAAATGAGCACAGATGAGACCAAGCCCAACCTGAACCCGAGCATAACTTCAAATTATTTGTCCGAACCGGACCCGGCCCGTCGGGCTCTGGTCAGGTATCCATCCTCTACTGTGCACACTGAGCTGACCTGAGACGTCCTCTGCCCCTCAGAATGCATCGCTCCACCAGTTTGAAGAGCAGCCAGTGGAGAGACTCTTTCCAGAGCTGCAAGAGCTGCCCAGCAAGTGAGTCTGCCACGCAACTCCTTTTGATGTCTCTGGAAATCTGGTTGGCGGTGGATGTTCTAATACAGGCATGTCCAATATGACAATAAATCAATTCTTTTTTTTTTTTCTTACCTCAAACGGTGAACTGTGAACTGAATGGGCAGCAAGTTGGAAGTTGGAATGTTTTCACATTTACAGTACATATATTAGAAACACTGTAATCTCAGTTCAAAACTCTAGTACAAACCTCTTCAGGAGCAGACTGCCTTAAACCGCATTGTGGCCACAACACAAAGTGACTGGCCGAGACAACCACGACAATAACCACTCCAGCTCAGTCTCTCTCTCTCTCTCTCTCTCTGTCTGGCTGGCTGTGTCGCACCATTAGTGTCCTCTGGCTGGACATGCTGAGTGTGCCTGGGGGCCGGAGGTTCTCCACCTACGGCTGTCAGAATGGCTGCGTTGGACTGGCCCTTGTGGACCAGAGCAAGCCAGGTGAGGTGGGCCGGGAGGTGGGGATGTGAGGGAAGGAAGGAAGGAAGGGGTGTAAATGATGCATCATCATTTATGTGAAGAGGAGAGAGCTACTGTTTTGGACACTGTAATGTGGCAATGCCGATCTCTGAAGGCGGTTTCATCTGCCCGTCTTTGTAGTTGTATTAAAGATATAAAAAACATTTATTTGTTTAAGGTCAAAAAGGCTTCAGATTTGGAGTATCGACCTCACATCGAGGCCAGTGGATGTGATTTATCAGTTGTCAAAAGACATTTGGATATTGTGCGTAAAGGCCTCATCCCTTCAAAAAACAAATGTGCTCCACGTACTGCAAAACGGAGGTGTTTATTTTTTTGTGATTTGCCTGTGAATTCCTCTCAGAGGTGTTGCAGAGTTGGCGGACGCTGCAGGACAGCCCTGTATCCACGGTGCTCCTGTTCTCTCTGAACAGCGAGTCCCCCAGCACCACAGCAGAGAAGGAGGGTAGGTGACTACCTCTTACACAACAATAACACCTCAGTGCTGGATGGTGTAGTTGCTAGAGTGAAGCTGCTGCGTTTTTTATGTAAAGGGGTCTTGCAGCCTTCCTGTGGGCATTCTTGAGCCTGTAGGTGGACCTGACCCCTACCTGCTCCCTAATGCACATGTAACTGAATTATTCTTTGGATGAAAGCAGTTGGAAGAGTATCCAAAACCTTTTTGTAATTTGTACAACCCGCTTTCTTTGGACCTAATCGCTCAGTTAATAATTGCCTTGAGATGTGCTTTGTTTGAAATGGAATCCCTTTCTTGTGTTCATTAAACCATTAAACTTTATGTCTTTTAGTGAAAAACAACAGTTGATAATTGATGCTTGCTTTACAGGCGGAGAAATGGGTAGTTACAATCTTTTGGTAACCAGCACTCTAGATACAGCTATCGTGTACAGGTATGTACAGGATGTATTACCTTTTAGTTGCCTAGAGGTAAAAGCATAACATTGAAAAAGAGAGGTAAAATCCAGGCCAGCAATAATGACAATCCAAATACTATAAAAAGCGCTTGTCTAAACAGGCGTTTTTATGAAAGTGAAATTGAAATGTTTTGCCAAGACGAAGCAGATGTGTAATCTCCTGCAGTGTTTCTCCCATGTTCCTCTGCAATTATTTTGTGTTTCAATCCTCCTCTGTTGAGAACTGCAGTGGTCCCCATAGCAACCTCGCCGTGTCCACCTGTGAACAAACACACAGACAGACTCGTTATCCATGAACTTACCCACGGAGACATTTTGTGTGGCGTGTTCCTACCAGAGATATCCAGGAGCACGGCATGTCCCGGCCGGAGTTCCTCCTGGAAAGCGACCAATGGGACGCAGTGCTTTGTGCCCTGGTCGTCGACCTGGACTTTGACGGACAGAAGGAAGTGCTAATTGGAACCTATGGGCAGGTCAGTAGTGGGAGGAGCTTCTTGATTGACCTTAAAAATGACCTTTCAACGATTTTATTTTGTTTTCAACAACAAAATGGGAGATAACAGTATTATAACTGGATACCATACTAATACGCCTTTTCTGATTCTTTTTTTTTTCCTTCTTCCAAACAGGAACTGCTCTGTTATAAACTCCAAGACCAGCTACACAGCGGATCTGATAGGCTGTTTCAAATGGTGTGGAGGCGGAGCTTCAAGAGCCAAGTGCTATCCATTACTTACTCGGACCTGACCGGGGACGGTCTGAAAGAGCTTGCCATTCTCACGCTGAAGGGCCTGCACATTATGCAGGTTGGTAACGACCACCGGAACCAAACACCACGGGTCTTGTTCAATTGTGAATCAGTGTCCTGTCGGAATTCTGGGATAACGTTTCCTGTGTAAAACCCATGCTAGACTTGGAGGGGTGAAAGGGTTCTGGGTTTGAATCTGAATATCCACATGGCCTACCTATAAAAAGCCTTGAGCAATATGTATATGGAAAAAAAGTTTTGGAGGTTAAAAGCATCTGCTAAACGACTAAACACAAAATATTAATCAAATTGAATTGAAGTTATTCCAGAATTCCACCATTTGTAAAACATACATTTTGCATATTTTCAGACTTCAATTGATGTATGAATGTCTCCCATTAGAATTTCATTCATTCGTCATTCATTCATTTTTTATCTCCCTCTTTGTTTCCCCAGCATTCTCTCTCCAGCACGGCTGATTTGGTTCTCCAGAGACTCTCCAGAAGACTGCCCATGCTGACTGCTGGCTCTGAGCTCTCCTCGGGTCACGTTAGCCAGGATAACACAGTCAGGGCGCCAGACTCGACTTCCTCCAAACCGCCACCACTAAATTAAAAGATACAGCAACAGCAATCTCTTTGGCCTGAGCTTAAAAACATTTTCATTTCTGGGCTAGCGCTAAACAAATGATGTCATGTACATTTTGTTTTGAATAGTTTAAAACTTTTGGACGTGTTTTGGCAAAGAGTAAACCAAAATCTTTGACAGGAAATCGACATCACTGGCACGATCGTATGCTTGATTGTAAATTATAAATAAAACTGTTCATAACATGGCAGGACCTTCAACTCCTAGTCCAGTTGCCTAACGTTTGCGCTATTGCTTTGGTAGAAAACGCCCACCAAACACTAACAAGACACACAATAATAATTTGATGTAACTTCCAACTGCATGTGCAATGTATAGCTGTTGATTAGACTGTTGATTGGACCTCAAATGCATTGAGGTTGAAAAACTGGACGGTGCCCACGCAGTGTATTATAGCAGTTCAAATTTACATAATGATCCCATGCCGTTTTCGGGTTGATGAGCACGATTTTTTCTGCGTTGATGATATCTGCGTTGATGACAGGAGATGTAGTCTTTGGCCTGCCAGTGGCACTGTGGTCCGCCCGTGTGCGCTGCAGGATCTCGCTCCCTCGCACTACAAAGGCAACAATAACAACAGCTGCACTACTTATCAGACACCGACCCGGGACTTAAGAACACGGTCCGGAAGATGGCGTGGACCTAACACATCTTTTCCTTCCCACACATCGTTTTTTTTCTTCTGCGGTTATACACGGGGTGGGTGGGGGGGAGAAAGAGTTCACCATGGGGACAGCGCAGCATTGATTTGCAACCCCCCAAAAAAGACGTTTGCGTGCTGAATTGGCGGAAAGGATCCCGTGTTTTGAAGTAAAAGTGTGGTTGCGCGTTAATGAATTCATCTCACTCAATGGGTTTTTATATTTAGCTTCGGCGCCGCCGAGCTCCTGGCAGCGCGATCACCACCGCCGCCGCCGAGTGGTCTTGTCCGTCGTCCGTCGGTGGATAACATTTGAACAGAGGTGGGGGGGAAACAAAAAACGGCTCAAAAACTTGTCGTTGTTATCGAGAAAACTCGCCCCCCTTTTTTCTTCTTTCCCTCCGCTCTTTGCGTGTGTTATGCGCCAAGGGGCGCCGTGTGGACCCGTACACTTTTCATCTGTTGAAAGAAATATATAACCAGCGTGTAACAACGGCTCGGAATGATGATGGCCGGTGGAGCCGTGGAACATAACGGGATATTTCCCAACGCCGACCTCCACAACCAGCCGACCCACCACATGGAGTCCGACCCGCCGGACTCCAGGAAACGACCGCTGGAAACTCCGGCGGAGGAGGCCGGCTGCACCAATAAGCGCACCAACACGGGAGGTAAGAGAGACATGAGTCACCTCATCGACACCCTGTCGACACGTCGTCCCGGGGGGGCCCTGCACATCCCCACGGTATGCGTTCTGAGGAGGCTCTTTGCGGACACTTAGGAGACTTATTTTTAACTCACTCACGCCGTCAGGCCAGAGATGACACGGTAGACAGTGCAAGTCAAAAGATTTGGAAGACTGTAACACCTGTCCTGTTTCACAGTGGTGCCCCTTGCAGCCTTTCTTTCTCGCTTGGTCTCTTGACTTGACTCCCTGTTGGGTTTATGGACTGCATGATGATGAACTCTTTGGGGGTCAGCCCCCCCCCCCCCCCCCCCCCCCCCCCCCTACTTGTGGTCCACATCTGGATATCTGATCTGACGCCTTTTGTAGGAATGGAATCGTAAACGAGATAGGGAGGTGGGAAAGTTTCACATACTGTTAGTCCTAGGATCATTATTCTGACTACGGACCACTACTGCTGCCCCTTTCCGTTGGCTCATCTTTAAACACTTAATTAACTAGTTTTCCAAAAAGTAAGTGCCTGCTAAAATATCGAGGTTTTATTCCTGTATTCCTACAGTGTGTTTTGGGATTTTAGAATTATTCAGAACATGCATTCATTTGGTGATTGAGGCTACTATACTGTCCTTCTTGGTGAATAATGCCTGTGCAATATTTTGACACATTTAAAAAGCAATACAAAAGATACAGTTTAGTTAGGGTTTAGGGTTAGGATTGAGATTGATTTATGTACAATTCGTAGGCCCACATGAGAGCTCTTTGAAAGGTTATACTTACAAAAAGCTTTAGCTGGCCCTTTTAGTTGTCAGTTATTTCTAAGATCACGTTCAGCTGGAGCCACTAATGTATGAATCCTTTTGACAGCCATGACAGCAGCAGGTCTATTTGTACAAAGTCAATTTGTGTAATAAGCCTTATTGTGCAATAATTGACAAACCTGAGACTCGAGTTGGCAATCTCATTTCAAGACACCCGCCACGGGCTAATGCTGATGAACTATTGCTAAACGTCACAATGCTACATCATAGCTAAATTGTACTGCGATCTGGGGAAAAAAAAACCAACAGTAGTCCTGCTAGTTATTGCACATTTCCACTTCTGCCACACCTGGCTACGCCTCATCAGTAACAACCAGGCCTAGGCAGTCCAGGTATGGTAGCCTGGGTCATGCTCAACACATTAGCAACCGGTAGCATCCGCTGTTTCACCCGCGCCGCTCATTTGTTGACTGTACGCTACCCACGGGGCGCTCGTCGTAAACGAGTGGCGCGTTATGCGTAGACACGGCCATTTCCTCAACAGATGGTACGTTTCAATGTCTTTTGCGTCCCACATGTTCTCTGCCGTCAGATGTAGGCCAGTCGACGTCGGAGACGTCCCACCGACGTCCCACACTGTGTGTGCCGGCTAGCACGTGGCCACCTCGTTTTAGTGGCGGAGACAAGATGTGGTTACATATGGCCCGTGTTATTTCAGTGGACCATTTTAACTCCTCAACATCTTTTAGATTCTATTTGGGCTGCTGCTTGTGCGCCGTTTGCACCTTCACCCCCCCCTCGCCACCGAGAATGAAAACATACTGAGAAGCCTCTTATTTTAATGGACTGAAAATTGATTTAAAATGGGAGATTCAACATGGTACACTCAAATGTGCTATAGGCCACTGAGGCCAGCCATGAGGAACAGGAGGCGCAGACATTTTGATTGGGGAAAAAAAGGCACTTAAGATAAAATGGTACCCGCTTGGTTCTTGAAATACCCCCGAAACTCACCATATTTCTTCACAATTAATTGTGGGGTGGGTGGGGGGAGGGTGGAAAAGCAATATTGAGTAGCGAAATTTTGAACTCACTAGAGGGATGCCATTTTGTTCTCAGGGGAAAAGATTTTCCAGATGGCTACCAATACAGTGTATTGCTGTTCAGTGCCAAATCCCTGGTAAATCAATCCACACCTCCGGTAAAATCCTTTTCATACTTAAAAAAAATATATTTTTATACAGTATCAACAAGGGACGTCAACCTACTATTCCATTAGAGTCATTTAAACCATACAATACAAGGACCGACTGGCTATTTAGATTGATGTTAATAATGCAGACGCAATGCCACAATTCCACCCTAAATCGAGCCCATGCGCATTCATTTTGTATTACTAATCTGAAGATGTTGGCATGTTAGTTGGCACTATATTGTTATTGTGCGTCGGCTGCACCAGAGTGGCTGATTTCTGTTTTTGTGTCTAACCATCACAAAGGAAGAGCTCAGGAACCAAGAAACTGCAACCATGGTTTTTAGATCCTTTTTTAGAACCCTCCCCCCTCCCCAAACCCCCCCCCCCCCCCCAACTGCTGGTTGTCCATACACACAGAGAGGCTATTAAAAACTATACAGCACCACGGGCGCGTGTTACTACGTTGTCATAAATATGAGCAAATTAACCTCACATCGCACACCGTCTCTCGGCGTTTCGCACGGCGCGGGTTTGTATAGCCCAGTGTTTGCCGAGAGGTAAATAGCCAGGCTAATCCACGCCCTTCCCTTTAATCAGCAAACCCTTGACTGTGTCTGATATTGATCTCCATATTGGGAGACCGGATTGATCATTAACGTGACAGGCAGATGCAACAAAAGGGGGGTGGGGGGCCGTTGGGTGGGAGATAGAGAGAGCCTCTGCAACATGCATTTGAGGTTCGACAGACAATTAATCCACAGTAGACATGGGGTGGGTGGGGTGGTGGGTGTGTGTGTGTGGGGGGGGAAATTGCACTCCTCTTATCAGCAGCCCTGTTCTCTCTTCAAAATGCACATTTACGTTACATGCCTCTTGTTTCGTCCCTGCCGCGTTGTTTCTAATTCAACCTGTAATTAGGCGGCAGATGTGAGTGCACGTCGCTGGCTCAGCCTCTCGCTGCAGAAAGGTTGTGTCACCAGAAAAGGATTTTAGCATGATCCCCTAATGTTGCTAATGGGAAGGCTGGCACGGACACGGGGGCTGTTGTCTGAATTCATTTATTTTATTATTTATATCTTCTTTTTTTTTTGGAGGGGGGGGGGGGGAGGGGTGAGAAGGACACAGGTGCCCTTGCAGAGAGAGTACCGTGACGTGAGTGGACTGTGAATTTGCCAGGTGGCACTGAGAGAGATGGAGGGAGAGAGACACACAGAGAGAGAGAGAGAGAGAGAGAGAGAGAGAGAGATAGGGAGAGAGAGAGAGAGAGAGAGAGAGAGGGAGAGAGAGAGAGAGAGAGAGAGAGTGGGAGAAAGGGAGAGATGGAGGGGGAGAAGGAAAGAGAGAGCGAGAAGCGCGAGAGAGAGAGAGAGAGAGAGATGAAGACAGAGCGAGCCTGAAATCAAAGCAGAGATGGATAGACAATAAAGGCGAGCGGTCTTCATAGAGCCCGCTGTGTCCCGTGAAGCTGGCGGACGTCTCAATCAATAAGATAAGCGTTATTGTTGAATTATCAGGGAGGCGTAGCCCCCCCCCCCCCCCGCCCCCCCCCTCGGTACCCCTCCCCCCCGGTACCCCCACCCCCCGCAGCCCTCATAATACAAAAAACACGTGGGGGGGCCACGAGCACGTAGTCCCGGAGTTGAATAGAAAAAAACAAAACAACCCCCCCCCCCCCCACCGAGCCCCGTTGCTGAGAGCACCCACCCGTCCGGCGCCGGCGAGCGCCGCTCTCCCTGAGTGGCTCCGGACCCTCGGCGCATCGACGTGCACATTGCACCATTCGCGCTACACTCTCGCCCGCTCGCCGAGGACACTTCCAGTTCCCGCCGTGAGATTTACAGGCGTAGTGATTGGCTTCATCGCCCCCCCCACCACCCCCCTCTTCCCCCCTCTTCCCCCCCCCCCCCCTCCCCATCCCCACCCCGTCCACCCCACCCCCTCCCACTCCCACCATTCTGCGGCACTGCCATTTGCAATGGTTGATGAGCCCCTCCGCCCCGCTCAAACATGGCCGTCTCAGGGATTTGGGATGGGGGTGGGGTGTGTGTGGGGTGGAGGGGGGGGGGGGGGGTGGGGGGGGGGGAGAGAGGAAAGAAAGAGGGTTGAAGGGGGCGGGGTCGGGGGCCGAGGGGGGGGGGGAGGGGGGGCGGCGTCTCTCACACACACACACACACGCACGCACACACGCTCACATGCTCTTAGACGGCCGCTGTGTCGGCGGCGGCGGCAGCTTATGAGATCGGCGCCGCTGAAGGTCACTCAAGACGCGCTCGCCACTCAGCCTGACGAGCCCCACGACCGCCTCACCTTTGTCGCTTTCCACAAATAAAAGTGTGCATGTGAAGGGGGTGTGTGTGTGTGTGTGTGTGTGCGGGTGGGGGTGGGGGTTCGGGGGGGGGGGGGGGCGGATTGAATGGGCCGCCATACTTTATAGTGCTGCGTCAAAAGAGGCGGAGCACAAGGGAGGGAGAAAATGTTTTTTTTTTTTTTTCCTTTTTCTTTTTTGGGTACCGGCATCGGAGAAAGGGGGTGGGGGGGGGGGGGGGGGGGGTAGGCGGGTCCATGACGCGCCGTGGGGTTGGCTGGTTGGGTGGGTGGGTGTGGGTGGTGGGGTGGGGGGGAGCAGGCTGCCGATTGGCCCAGGCAGGCGTCAGTCGCGCCGCGCTGCCGCAGACGGACAGGCCACTCGATGAATATGGATGAGAGCAAGTGAAAAGGGTGATGCGGCAGGGAAGACCCCCCCCCTCCCCGCCATCACCACCACCCGCTGCTCCTCCTCCTCCTCCTCCTCCTCCTCCTCCTCCTCCTCCTCTGCCTTCAAACCGATGCAGGCTCGAACAATGCGTGCCGTCTTTCACTGAGAAACACTGAGGGTCTGCATTACCATTTTCTCAGACAATTGAGGCTCTGGCCAGCTGCAGGCATGGCTTGGATGTCACGGTGAAACCTATTTCTTTTTTTTTTTTCCTTTTTGTTTTGTTTTATTGTTTTCCCTCGCACCCGTTGCCGTGTCGAGAGCCCCCCCGTCGAGAAAAAAAAAAAAAAACGCCGCGCAGGGGGAGAAAAAAAAAAAACCAAAAAAAAAAATCGGGGCTGGCCGGTCGCATTCCTCAGCACCGGCGTTGCACCTATGCCCGGCCCAACGCTACGGAAAGGCTTTAGCGATCACACTCGGGCATTGATGGCCATCTGACAGAGAGACACACCGAAACAGCAGATCTCAGAATGGGTAAGAGTCGGACCTTCCTCCGTTTTTTTCCTCCCTCTCTCTGTCTCTCTCCCTCTCTCTCTCTCTCTCCCTCTCTCTCTCTCTCGCTGTATTCGTTTTCATTCATTTCCTTCCTTGTTTTTTTGTTTTTTTTAAATCTTTTTTTTAGGGGTTGGGGGGGGCGTTGGGGGTTGGGGGTTGGGGTGGTGGTGGTGGTGGTGGT
>JAXIVH010000012.1:10328636-10361136 GCA_036785325.1 Urophycis tenuis | reverse complement strand
ATCAATCACTGGCTGGCTTGAGCCTCTGTAAGCCACTGAAGTGGTTTCCAAAATGGAGGAGATTGAGGCGATGTTGGCAGTGTACCCTCGGAACAAATCTGTGGGATTGTGTCCCATATGCTTTCATCACTTCCTCTCATTACCCGGGATCACGTCGTATTGGCTTCCACCGCGCACCGCATAGATAACGGTGGTGTGTGCGCGTATGTGTGTGTGTGTGTGTGTGTGTGTGTGTGCGTGAGTAACTAGTTGTCTAAATAGAATTGTTGTGTGTGTGTGTCTGGGGTTTTTTTGTAACTACTTGCCTTAATAGAGCATTGCCCAGGTATATAGCTTGTTGATTTAGCATGCGGTGAGCCATGAGTCATAAACACGCTTCTCTGTGATTAACACGGAACGCTCCAGAAGTCCAGAACGCGGTTTTGTCCTGACCTTTTCGGTTGCCATACAGCAGGTTTTTCGGAGGTGGCCTGAATAATGTGAAAACGGATAAATTTAGTCCTCCGCAAAACTGGAAAGGAGGTCTTCTTTTACTCCACTGGAAATCTGGGACAGAACACAGAGCATGCCACCATCTCTGATTATAGCGGCGTGGTTCTGGATTATGTGGTACTGAAGGTCACCAAGAATCCCACTTTATGGTGGAACGAGAGCCCTCTCTAGGAACCAGAGTCTGCAGCAGCAACAACAACAACATAGCAACAACATGGTCAACAAGACGACTTGTCGTTGCATCTCAAGCGCCACATGTTACCATATCACATTTTTTTGCTTTCCTTTTTTTGTGTGCGAGGCCACTAATTCCACTAATGCCACTAGCACTTCCATAATTTCCCAGCTTGGGATCAATAAAGTGTTTCTATTCTATTCTATACTATGGATGACCAGAACCCCTTTTAATAACACCCTGTGTGTGTTGTGTGTGTGTGTGTGGTGTGTGTGTGTGTGTGTGTGTGTGTGTGTGTGTGGTGTGTGTGTGTGTGTCTGTGTGTGTGTGTGTGTGTGTGGTGTGTGTGTGTGTTTGTGTGTGTGTGTGTGTGCGTGTGCGTGTGTGTGCGTGCGTGTTTGTGTGTGGCGTGTCTGTGTGTGTCGTGTGTGCGTGCGTGCGTGTGTGTGTGTGTGTCTGTGTGTGTGTGTGTGCGTGCGTGTGTGCGTGTCTGTGTGTGTGTGTTTCGTGTGTGTGGTGTGTGTGTGTGTACGTGCGTGTGTGCGTGCGGGTCTGTGTGTGTGTGTGTGTCGTGTGTGCGTGCGTGCGGGTGCTGTGGTGTGTGTGTGTGTGTGTGTGTGTCGTGTGTGCGTGCGTGCGTGCGCCTGTGTGGTGCGCACCTTTCTTCCTCCATCCCTCAGAGGAGGGTGAGTACTTCTGAAGGTTCTGATCCCCAGCTATGCAGCGGGCTCCATCATCGGCAAGGGCGGCCAGACCATCGTGCAACTGCAGAAAGAGACGGGCGCCACCATCAAGTTGTCCAAATCCAAAGACTTCTACCCAGGTAAGGTGCTCGCCTCCGAGTCCCAACGAGGATGTCGAGGATGTCGTTGTTGCGTGGGTTACCGCATACCGACCGACGGGGCGGTGATGGAAGGTGACGTCATTGAGGCCTGCTGCGTTTGTTTGAGCGTCCGTAAGAAACCCTGACATTGGTTGCGCTCTCGTGCCGTGCGACGCGTGTAAGGTTATACTGTGTCCGACGCAATTCACTCCTGAGGTAATTTTGTTCAATTTGCCGCCGCCGTGCGTGCGTGTGCGTGTGTGTGTGTGTGCGTGTGTGTGTGTGGTGCGTGTGTGTGTGTGTTTGCATGTGTGTGTGTGTGTGTTTGTGTGTGTGTGTGTGTGTGTGTGTGTGTGTGTGTGTGTGTGTGTGTGTGTGTGTGTGTGTGTGTGTGTGTGTGTGTGGCAGGTCAGCTGCCAGTGCGCGGGTCAGTGTTTACCGTGGAGCTATTTAAAATCAGTTTTAAACTGTTGCATAACAGCGTAATGCATACGTTTCAATTTAAAGCCCCCCCCCTAAAATTATAGCAGCCATTTTATTGTATTGCCAGAGGGAGGGAGGGAGGAGGGCGAGGGAGAGAGGGACGAGGGCGAGGGAGAGAGGGAGATAGAGATAGAGAGAGAGAGAGAGAGTGAAGAAGAACCTCCCAAACAGACACATACTGACAGCATGAGTCATGGACATTCCTTGTCTCCCCTTCCGAGGTTCAGACCATTTCCAGTAGGAACCGCTCCAGGCCAGGCCCCACCGCCCGCCCCCCCCCCCCCACACACACCCAACTGTACGTACGTAGGTGTGCCCACCGGCCGTCCACCCGCATCCCCGTCCGGGAGAAAACACCCCCCCGACGCCTCAATCTTCGCAGGACAGTCTGCGTGTTTGTCTTCATGCCTCAGAGGACACCTCAACCTGCTGAGCATTAACAGGAGCTGAGGGCCGGTTGATTAGGTCCAGATGTCTTCTGTGATAACTGATGAAGCCACATACTTCCTGTTTTAAAAATAGATGCCCCCGGCGCTGTGTTTTGTGATAGTCTTGTCGTCAGGAAGCTGTGTTGTGTTACCACAGGAGGACCTACGTGTCCCTTTTTTTTTTTTTTTTTTCTTCTCCTAAAACCCGGGATTCATAGTCGACCACCGAGGCCATGAATCGCTTCCATCAAAGCGGTTGAATCCAAACTGAAACCATTGCGCAACCCGCGTGATTCACGTCAACGTCCTCGCTCCGTTTTAACCATTTGATTGCATTTTTTTGCTGGTAGAAGGAGAAATGTTGGCCTGGCTCAAAACCGCTCGCCTTATATTTCTTATTATAGCGAGTTGCGTGTGAAATACTGCATTTGACTTGGCAGTGCGTTTGCGCCACACTTCCAGATAGGGGGGGGGGGGGGGGGGTAAGATGGACAGGCATGTTTGTCCACGCATTTCTCGCCCGGTCGCCTTTGTCGCTTTGCCTCGGCTGAAAAAAAAAAGAAGAAGAAGAAGCTAGCCTTGAAAGAGACTGCGCTTCTGCGCGGCTATGTCTGGTGAAGAGAGAAAGAAAAAAAGAGATAGAGAAATATATTAATTGTTACTCCCGTTGGCATGGGAACCGTTGAAAGCAGTTACGTGTATCCTTGATTCTGCCTTTAGTCTGTGGTCGACACCTGCTCCTCCCTTCCCCCTCCTCATTACTGTGATGAGTGAGAAGAGGAGTTTAGAGCGAGAAAGAGGGGGAGAGCGCGGGAGAGAGAGCGAGAGAGCGAGAGGGGTGCTGGCAAGCTTTTGATTGGACGCTGTCCTGGCCCACCAAAGTAAAGTGGAATGACCACCACCATACACTGCACAATGGCTCCTCCACAGCGCCTCTTACAATGGCGTCAATGTAGGCTACTGCAAAAAAAAAAAAAAACAAGCAAAAAGAAGAGCGAGGAGCACACTGAAACTTAAAGCAGGCGGCACCAGCTGTGTGGAGCCCACCGCCAGGGCCGCTCGCAAACCTAACTCGCATTTCTTCTTCATTTTACATAATCAATTATTTTGCCCTTTGTGCGGCTAACATACCACGCTAATGCCGTTACACTTAGGTCATGCCCTCAGCTGTTTTAGAGAGTGGGGGGGGGGGGGGCAGGGGGGGTGGGGGGGATATGTGGCTTAGGAAGATTTATCCCCGAGCTCGCGCAAATGCCGCTATCACTCCCGACCCGGCTGAAGAGCTGAGAGAGGAGACGACACAATGGATACTGCCCCTCTTTCACTGGCATGCCATGCCGCGGTGACTCCAGTCTTCCCGGGATCCCTCCCCTGGACGAGAGAAGAAAGAGACCGAGGCGAAATTCAAAGGGTCCCGGGCGGGAGCTGTGCAGTCCCGCCGGGCCCTGCTGTTCCACACAGAGATGGACGGCAGGAGATAGTGAAGGGTGTGGATGATGCATGATTATCTTGCGAGGTGTGTGTGTGTGCCCTGTGTGTGTGTGTGTGCCTGTATGTGTGTGTGTGTGTGTGTGTGTGTGTGCTTGTGTGTGTGTGTGTGTGTGTGTGTGTGTGCTTGTATGTGTGTGTGTGGTGTGTGTGTGTGTGTGTGTGTGTGTGTGTGTGTGTGTGTGTGTGTGTGTGTGCGTGTGTGTGTGCTTTTGTGTGTGTGTGTGTGTGTGTGTGCGTGTGTGTGTCTGTATGCGTGTGTGAGTGTGTGTGTGTTGAGGGGGGGGGGGGGGGGTGGGGGGGTGCTGCTGGAGGGGTAGTTTTGAGGAGGGTGGTTTGGGTGGGGGGGGGGGGGGGGGGGTTAGGCCCAGAAATAGCCTGCTCCAATCCCTCTCTCTGTGGACATGACCCTGTCCCAGCTGTACTCCAACAGCCTCGATGCAAGCCAACTTTCCCCTCTCCTTCTCTGTGTCTTGCCTCCCTCCCCCGGGGTCGCTCCTCTTTTCCCCGGAAGTTTTACAGTTCCAGGAGTCAGAACCAGATAAGAGAGAGCCATTGTGCCACTTCCACAAGTTTTTTTTTTTTCCAATTGGGAGGGGTTTTGCGACCGTCGCATTGGCGCGACCACCCCCCCCCCCCCCCCCCCCACCCCCACTCTGTCTTCGCCAGCGTGTGATAACTGAACCGCGACCGTACTGTACTGTATTGCCATTCTATTGTCGCAACAGTTGCTTGCTTGCATATTCCCACCCAAACCCCCCCCCCTGAGGCCTGCGTCGACGCTCTGCATTCAAACCGCTCGTAGCGTAGCTTGGCGCTAAACCCACGCACACACACGCGCCCACGCTCGTACGTAGCGCTAGCGCACACGTCGGTCGGCGTGCGCATGCCCGGCGCTCCGTGCCGGCGCCGGCGTCTGTGCATCCACCTCAAATGAAAGCAGCTGCGGATAGCGCGGTGTGAATGCAGGGTTTTGAGCATAAAACATGCTTTGTGTGGCTTGCCATCAGCCCAGCTAGCTCCCCCACGCTAGCAGTCTCTGTGCGTGTGTGTGTGTGCGTGTGCGTGCGTGTGTGTGTGTGCATGTGTGTGTGTGTGTGTGTGTTTGCGTGTGTGTGTGTTTGCGTGTGTGTGTGTGTGTATGCGTGCGTGTGTGTGTGTGTTTGTGCATATGTGTGTGTGTGCGCTGTGTGCGCGTGTGCGTGTGTGTGTGTGTGTGTGTGTGTGTGTCTGTATGTGCGTGTGTATGACCCAATACTGGAAGAGCTTTGATTTTTATCTATGTGGCTAAAATTGAACTCATTCACAAACTCTTGTTCTCAACACAATGGGCTTTTGTGTGGTTCTAAAAAAGAAAGAAGTAATATTTACAGTGAACGACGACGACAACGTACATTATTGGAAAATTGTGCAATATGTTTATGATTTATTTATTTGTATATCGCTTATGATTTGATATTTGTTTATTTTGCGTCATGGAATTTTCCAAGGTCAAATAGGGCGGCTTACAATTCCCCCATTTTGTCTGATGGGTCCGCGGGCTATTTACAAACCCCTCCAAGTAGCCCGCATAGAGAGATGAAGAAAAAAACACCACCACCCCACCAAAAACGTAATTATCTGCAGCTCTTAACAGCGCAACATCCGAAAGCCAAGCTGCGCTGCCTTGTATACGTCGTCCCACCCCCCCCCCCCCCCCCCCCCTCTATCCATCGTGCAGACGGCCCTTTCATTCCGCACCATATTTCACCCTGCGCTCGTCGCAGGAAGCCAAAAACAACTACACCACACACTCACAGTTGAGTTGTACAAAATGATGAGTGCGGTGAAAAACCGCGCTGTCCATCATACCGCATCCCCTACACGACAGCCAGCAGCACAGATTGGAAGCCGGCCCTGTATAGACAGCCAAGGATGGGCGATGCAGCTGTATTCACCGGGGGAGATGCTCTGGTAGAAGCGTGTCCTCTAAATTTCAAAATGGTGACTAATATTTATATATATACAGTACAGTGCATGTGATATCTGTATTCTAGTCTGTATCGTAATCTGAGATGGGGGGGGGGTGCGTTCTGCGGTGGAGGCTCTTAACTAGCGACGGCCCTGCTGCCGGTTCCACCGGATTATAAAATAACACAATTCTGAAACTAAACTCAATTAAACGTCAAGCTTGCGAGGCGCAGCTCGCAAACGCGCCAGAGTGACGCCGTAAACCGTCACCATCCCCCCCCCCCACCCCCACCAACAGTGTGTGATCTCGGCCTCCATTTTCAACTGTTTTTTTTTTTTTTTTTTTTCCCTCTGCTCGTCAATTCAAAATTCCGACAAATAATTTTTAATCAGCCAGACGGAGTGCGGGGGGGGAGAGAGAGAGAGAGAGCTTGAGCGACGTCTTGCATGCCGCCCGGCAAGCAAGCACGTAAGAAATCACCGAGATCAGCGCCACATTAATTCCTAGCGCAGAGCGGTCACCATTAACAGAGTTTAATGGAGAAGGCCGGGCTGTCTGGTGATGGATCACCCTGTCGACCCAGGGCTACAGCAGCACTTGAGGACGATTGGAGGTTAGGGAGGGGAGGGAGACCGAGGATCGTTCTCCCTCTCTCTCTCTCTCTTCATCTCTCTCTCTCTCGCTCTCTCTCGCTCTCTCTCTCTCTCTTCATCTCCCCCTCTCTCTCGCTCTCTCTCTCTCTCTCTCTCTCTCGCTCTCTCTCGCTCTCTTCATCTCCCCCTCTCTCCTCTCTCTCTCTCTCTCTCTCACCCTCTCGCTCTCTCTCTCGGACGACATGCGTTGCCCTTCTGCGAGGCCATGCGGGGGGGCGCAGCCCACATCTAATCTGGGTTACCTGAGGAGCAGTGTTTTACTGATGGGTTTAGGTCAGCCGTGAGCCGTCGTGTGACTCGTGTCGGCGCTGCGCTCTGGGAACTGTTGTGCGTGGTCAGTCTGGAGCTTTAGATGTCTGCCCGGGCCCTTTTTGTTTTTTTTTTTGTTCCATGAAATGACTGGAATTATGAAATTAAATGACAATGTCAAAATGACATAATGAGAACATGACAATGTCAAAATGAGAGCACTTTGATATTTAAGCGTTGTGTGTATTAGTTTTCCACCATCAAGAAGCTAAATCTATTTTAGGGTTTTTTTGATGTCAATTTTCTTTAGGAAAATCCCAGTGACGATTGTGCTTTTTCCCCCCCTGTAATTTTGTTTATCACAATTAAGAGATTAATAATATCAAGTTGCTGTTCCTTCTTTATTAGATCGCTGTGTATCTCGTTTCTCGTCCTCCATATCCCGGCCTAATCGTTCATCTATAATTACAAATTCAAATAGTCTCTTGGTTCTGTGATTCATTCCAAAATCAAATAGGCTTTGAGTGCAAATCAAATGATGGAGTGCAAGACCTGTTAGATTTGATTTATATGAGTAAACCTGGATCCACTGGAGTTGGGCGTTCGAAAAGACAGAGAGAAAGCAATGTGTGTAAGAGAGAGAGAGAGAGAGAGAGAGAGAGGGGGGGGGGGGGGGGGGTGGAGTGAGAGGGAGAGGGGGAGGGAGGGAGAGTGAATGTAATAAAAAAAAAAACACTCACACTGCACAAGCATTTAAAAAGAAGGATTTGGTGTTGCATTACCTGTTACTACTCCATGGCCCCCTCGCCATGGTTACGGAATGCTGGTAGGGTGTCGGCGTGGAAGACCCTACCAATAGATAAAGAATAGCCGGAGGAGAACGAGTGTGTGGTCTGTTGGAACCGCCAGGCCACTACACCCTCCCAGAGATCCCAGGGCGCTGAATGGTTTACGTCATCAGCGGGGAATGCTTTATATCTCTGTAGCTTGCTAACCAAGCATATTCCTCTCGTTCTCTTTTCCTTTTTTTTCTTTTTACTGTTTCTTTCATGCAGCTGTTTTTTTTCTGTGTTGAATGTGTGAATGGGAAAAAACAAGGGGGGTAGTTTGACAATACACCCTTTTGGAAAAAAATAAAAGAATTTCATAAATATATAAATAAAAACCTGGGTTTTCCCCTTGGCACGTGAACCCTCAACAGTCCGGTTCCTTCCCGTTAACTCCGTGTTCTCCTCCCCCTCCCCGCCGCAGGAACAACGGAGCGCGTGTGTCTCATACAGGGTACCGTGGAGGCCCTGAACGGCGTCCACAACTTCATAGCCGAGAAGGTGCGGGAGATGCCCCAGAGTGCCCAGAAGACGGAGCCTGTGAGCATACTGCAGCCACAGACCACCGTCAACCCGACCGCGTCAAACAGGTACAGACTGTAGGCCAGACGCCGCATGAGCTATGCCCCCCCCCCCCCCTCGCCGCCTCCACAGTTTTATATCACTCTCTCAACACCTCGTGTGGACGGCATGCCGTACGTGTCGCCATTATGTCCAGCAGTAAATGCATGTGCTGCTGACGGATCATTAGGATGCCTGCTTCTGTTCTGGTTCTGGTTCTTGCGTCGCGTCGTAACGAGCGGGTCGGCCAGTGTCGTCGGTGTTCCGGGAAGGCCACGACCCCCGGACCGACGCGCTAGAGGTCAGGAGAATGTAAGACCACGGAGGAGGGGGGGGGGGGGGGGGTTTATTTATACCCCCTCGGTCCTTCATAGCCAGACATTAGCCGAGCGGCAGCTGCAGAATAAACCCCTGGGATTAGCGAAGCGCTGAGTAAAGCTGGAGCCGCTGTAGTAACTGACTCAGTGAGACCACGTCTCCCCTGTCATTTCTCCTCTTAAAAAAATTCTATCCCCTCCTCCCCTCCTTTTTTTTTTGGTTCTATTTCAATCTCTCCGTTTTCTCCTGCAGGCCTAAATTGATAGTGCCCAATAGCACAGCTGGGCTTATCATTTGGCAAAGGTGGCTGCGACAGTAAAGGCAGTGATGGAGCAGTCAGGGGCGTGGGGTGCAGCTCTCCCAGAAGCCCGAGGGCATCAACCTGCAGGAGCGCGTGGTCACCATTAGCGGGGAGCCCGAGCAGAACCGCAAGGCGGTGGAGATCATAGTGCAGAAGATCCAGGAGGACCCCCAGAGCTCGTCCTGCCTCAACATCTCCTACTCCAACATCTCCGGCCCCGTGGCCAACTCCAACCCCACCGGCTCCCCGTTACGCCAACTCGGCCGAAGTGCTGCCCAACGCCGCCGCCGCCGCCGCCACCGCCTCCAGCCTCCTGGGGCCAGGCGGGCCTGACGGGGATGGGCACCTTCCCGGCCGCCATGTCCAGTTTCTCCGGCAACGACCTGCTGGCCATCACCTCGGCGCTCAACACGCTGGCCAGCTACGGCTACAACACCAACACCCTGGGCCTGGGCCTCAACCCGGCGGCCGCCTCCGGCGTTCTCGCCGCCGTGGCCGCCAGCGCCAACCCCCGCCGCCGCCGCCGCGGGCTAACCTCTTGGCCTCCTACGCCAGCGACGCCCTCCAGCGGCGGCGGGCACCGGCGGCCGGGCCCCTGGGCGGCTTCTCGCTGGGCTCCCTGGCCGCCGCCACGGGGGGGCCGTCCAACGGCTACCTGAACGCCTCGTCACCGCTGATGGCGTCCTCCCTGCTGGCCGCCGAGAAGCTGGGGCGACGGCGGCCAAGGACGTGGTGGAGATCGCCGCTGCCGGAGAACCTGGTTGGCGCCATCCTGGGCAAGGGGGGCAAAACGCTGGTGGAGTACCAGGAGCTAACGGGCGCCCGCATCCAGATCTCCAAAAAGGGGGAGTTCATCCGGGCACGCGGAACCGTAAAGTCACCATCACGGGGTCCCCGGCTGCCACGCAGGCGGCGCAGTACCTGATCAGCCAGCGGATCACGTTACGAGCAGGGGGGTCCGCGCCACCAACCCCCAGAAGGTGGGCTAAATTTGAAAAAAAAAAAAAAAAAGTGATAGAGGATAGAAAAGGAATGATGAAGGTGGAAAGAAGTCGAGAGGGTCACTGATGGGGGGGGGGGGGGGGGGGAGGGGGAAGGTTTAAAAAAAGAACAAAGAAAAAAATAATGAAATGCCCAAATATCCGTTCAATATTTCGGTTTTCAAACGAGGGAATCGCGGAATCGGGGGAGGCGGCCGGGCCCGGGGGGGCGGGGCTTGGATGGGGCGGGGCGGGGTGTGGGTTGGCTGGGGTGGGGCGGGGGGGGGGGGGGGGGGGGAGACAACCAAGATAAATGTGTGTGATATGTGAATGTGAATGTGTTTTTAGGAGTGACGTCCTGATGTTTTTTAAAAGAGTCTGTCGAGTCCTTTTGACGACGGTGATCAGAGTAAACGCTGAACTGGTCCACTGCCAAGCTGCAGATTCAACGGCTGAGCTCCAGTTTTTCGCCCTTCCTCCCAAAACCTTTAGAGCTGTTTTTATTTTGTACCTTTCTTTTCTTATTCTTATTAATCTTATTCGTTTTAGTTTGGTCCCCCCCCCCCCCCACGCCCAACCCCCAACCCCCACCCCCCCCCTCCTTCGGGGTTTGATTTGAGAGTTTGAGCCGTGAACCTGTTAGGCTATGGTGAGTGGGGCGCGCCAGATTAAATGGCCGACCGGCTTGAGAAGCTGGGCGGCCGACCTCGCTCCCTGTAGACAGTGGCATGAAGGCATTGCGCGGGCAGGGGGGGGGGGGGGGGGGGGGCCAGGTTACCTGTGACGAGCACCTGAGTGCTTCTCAGGCTATGAGGGAGCAATGTCGCTATAGAGCATTTCTAAAGGGAGAAAAAAACGGAAAAAAAAACGACGTCGGTATCTATTTTGACATGTGTTGGAATTCTCGCTCACGGCGCAATTGAAGTTTTCAAACGAGTTTTTGGGGGGGTGTTTTTTCTATTTTTTTCTTTATTTATTGACGTGGTCTCATTCAAACACAAATAGATTATTTAAGCCTGTGAATTCAGGTTGACCTGAATGTAAAAACAAACGTTAGCCTATTGCTCTTTTTTTATTTACAGGGATCAAATATTGTGTTGCAGTGAACAAAATGTATAATCTGAAACCCAGTCTGAACTTTTACAGTTATTGTCGTGTATAGCGCGTATAGTTCAGGGTTTGGGGGAAAAAAAAACACAAAAAAAAACAATGTGAGAGGACAGAGGAGACACACAGGAATGTATAAATATATTTTACACACGAACACACTAAGACGAAGCTCCCACAAACGCACAAACATTTTTCGCATCTCCACAGCAACGGACAGAAACAAATGTTAACCAACCCTTTCTTGGTGCTATATACCATTGGGCATACGAATCTCCGTACCATCGACACCTAAAATCTGAATCTTGCGGCTTTACAAAAACTAGGTTTGAGAGGTTTTCCACTAATTGGTAGTCCATTGGATCACTGTCAGCCGACACCTTTAATAAGATAGTGAGTGATTTGCTACTTTTACGACTAAAAGCAATGCAGTCTTAATCCCATTAAAGCAATTTGCTCCTCATTCCGAATGCGAGTCATGCATTTCATTTCTTTCTTGAGAAAAAAAAAAAAATTGGCCACGCGCTCGCTTTTACTTGACGATACGTTTTTTGCCTTAGACGCTTAAAGTTAACTCTACGGAGACGGCGTTGCAGACACAAGCTTGTAGCAGCAGAGACTACACATTTCACCCGAGGCAGGATTCATCCATGACCGTTCACAAAGGGAGACGCAAATCCCGCAAAAAAAAAAAAAATGCATTCGATCAGAAAAACGAAGAGCTGTGTGAACCAGTATCTGTGAACAAATAAATAATTGCCTTTACATTAAGGGTACCAAATAGAAACGAGACACACAACGAGGATTCGGGGAGAAATGGAGTGAAACTTGAAAAGGTTGAGGTTTGGGGGGTTCAGGTTTCAGTGAACCCCCCCCTTTTAGTTTAACATGCATTAAGACAGATGGGATGATTCTGCAGTGGAATCTGCAGGGGCAGCTTGTTCTTTCCCTAGAAACACAGCAATGCTCACGTGCATTGGGTGTAGCACCCAACGTCACGAAAATAAATGTTTTTTGTTTAGTTTTTTTTAATGGCTTTCAGAATCCATGTGGACGGACAATTTTGGCATAAAGAGTACCCTGGCTTGCTTCCATGCTGCTATTCATGGTTTTCACCTCCTCCCCCCCACCCCACCCCACCCCACCCCACCCCAAACCCCCAACCCCCCCCACCCCTGAGTACACTGGGTCTGACGACTGCACTGTGAGATGCGACGCATGCATCATGAGTAGCATTTATCCCTGGTGGGATGTGAGTATTTGATGTACACCATCCATTTGACCTGACGAAGACGTGGGCCGGCGTCCACAGCGCGCGTCCACAGCGCCGAGTGGCGCGGGGGGGCGTCTTCGCGAGAGCATTTCTACGTCGACATCTTGTGTGATGTTTGTGTTTACCTATTTTATGTTTTCCTGTTTTTTTTTTGTTTTTTTTCCAAAGCGCCGCGGACGGCGGCCTCGCGCACTTAAATTCATGACGGTTTTGTACGACCCGCCAAGCGTCACCGACGCCCGCGATACTTCCCCCTCTTTGCGTACACGCCAGTGCGGTGTTCTCTTAAACATAGATCTGCCTTGTCCCCCACCACCACCCCCAGCCCGCCCCCCACCCCCCTCACCCACCCCTTTAAAAATAGGTGTTTTAATAATGGTCCCCATCAGGGAAAGCACTACGATCGGCGTCCGCATTGCACAACGCTCTGTCGAACCTGGAGGGCAGAGCCGCTCCCCCCCCTTCACCCACGAGACCGTTAGAGATACGTTTAAAGAAAAGCAACCGGCCACCTCATGGAACAGCGATGCATAGGGGTAACCTGCTACTGCCCGTGATTTTTAGGGTATCTTGAGATACAAAGCACAAAACCAGATGAGGTTTACCCGATGCAAGCAGGCGCGCGCGACTGTCGACAATTCTTCCTCAGAGCTGTCTGATCAATACCTTGTGCCAAATACTATTATCTCCAAACCCACCCCTCACCCCCCCCCCCCCCCCCCCCCACCCCACACCCCCAACCCCCCCCCCCCCCTCCATCCTCTGTCCTCTTTCTCTCAACATTCAATACTACCCCTGCTGTTGCCGTTCTTCATTGTTTGAAAAAAAAAAAAACGAAAAAACTAAATCCTCCCTTTCCCGTGTCGATCCTCTCGCCGCCCTCCCCCTGTCCCTCCCGTCCTATCCTCCCTTCATTCTGTTTCTTCCCCTCTCTCTCTCTCTTTCTCTCTCTCTCTCTCTCTCTCTCTTCCTCCTGTCTCCTCTTCCCCAGGGCGTAAGTGTCCTACCCTGGTAGGGTAAGAGGGGGAGTGGGGGGGGGGGGGGGGGGGGGGCGGCGGTGACGGGCATGCTGACGGGAGTTATGCACTATAGGTCACGGGGGGTACGAAAAAAGGTTTTCCCAAATGTTTGCCGTGGCGTGACACCAGGCTAAGAATGCACAGAAAACACCTGCCCACCTCCCCCCTCTGTCAGAGCTGTGACACCCCCACACGACCAGAACCAGCAGTATTAGTATCAACCAATCCTACTTCCTTCCATGGGGAAGAACCATTAGGACTTCAGAAAAGGTTTATATCGTGAACTGTGGCCCTTTCTTTTTTTTTTCCTTTTCTTTTTTTTTTTTTTTGCTAGGGCTGGGGAAGGTTCTGTTCATTTTTCTGCCAGAAGATGAAAACAAAACAAAAAAAAACTGCATAAAGGCGGTGGTCGTGAATATTCATCCGTGGCGGAAAAGTAGATGGGCTTTTTATGTCAGCCTCGAGGAAAAAAAAAAAGAAAAAGAAAAAAATAGAAACAGCGCCTGAACGTTTTGACGAACGCGTTAGAGGGTAAAGGGAAAGGTAAACTGTTTGTGACCTCAAGCTGAAAAACAATGACATCCTTTATGCATATCCTCTAATCTGAAAAATGACTAGAATTCATTTCTGTGGAATACAATATGTCATGTCATATGATCTATATGTACTTTATTGTAGCTATTCTAGTTTGTAGTCCAAATGCAGTCCAGCGTTGTCAATACAATGTGAACTATGTTATATTTGTGTGGATGATGAGAGTGCCAACTAAGCCTGATTAAGATTAGCTTCGCAAAATTTGTTTGTGCATTATGATGATTCATCATCAACGGGTGGTGTCCATATTTCTGTCATAGATGATTTAGTTTGACAGTAAGAAAATGTAAAGATATTGGAAGCAATATAGTAGCATGTCGTCCTGTTTTGTGTTTCATGTCTGTTGTATGAACCTTTGAAATTATTAAGATTTTGAATGAATAGGTTTACATGTACTTTTTTGTAAGTTATGAAAATGCTGCTATTTGATAAGTAAAGTAAACTATACAAAATATTTTAGCTGAAAAGATGTCTGGTCTGTTGATTAGAAGAAGTATGCTCTGAGCCGCGCGGAGCATAAAGCGAGGTATAGAGAACTATACAGTCGATAAGATAGCAAAAGTAATAATAGACTCCATAGTACAACCTGTGCCAAACTAGACCTCTGCAGCTTCTGAAAATTGTAGATGTGCGATCAAATGTTAGATATCAATAACTTGTTTAGAAGTGCTGATCAAGTGCCAATCAAACACTGTCTTTTAAGTTAAGAAAAAAAAAGATAATCAAATACATTACTTATGAAAACAAAAGGACAAAGATACCTTGTTTGTGCTCTTGTTTTATCCCATAGTTACATAGAGTAAGAGTTAACAATTGTGATTTTTATGGATCCATGTGTTTTTACACTCCATGCATCCTCTGTGTGTTTGTTTGACCTGTGGCTTAAGTACTGCTGTTTTCTCACAAAAATGTCTTTATAGGCCAGCATGCACTAAGCATAACATGTTATAAGCATTCATAACATAGCCATTAACAATCAGCAATGTGTTTGTGGAGTTAGGTGTTATCTTTTTGCACGTCTTCTATTGCATGATATCCAAGTGAATTATTGGGGGAAGGGAGAAGAAAAAAAATTAACAAAAATTTGCAAGGTGTCTCGTAACATTCAAAGGCATAACACTGCATGCGGTCAATTGTAAGGCACTTAAGTTTACTCACGTCATGTTAAAAAAAATAATAATGTTTTGTTTATTGTTGTAAGTTGGGTGGAAACCCATTGTTGTCATGTTGGCCCAAGAATCACCACACGTAATTCTCATCAATAAAGTCCACCTCTCTTCACTTAATGAGAGATTATCTTTATTTATTTAACGTTTTTTTTTAATTTTTTTTATTTTTTTTTTGGTCCAGTGAAGAGTATTACAAAATATGAAACAAGCAGAGGTGAAGATGTTTTTCAGTGCATTGGCTACACAACCCATGTTTTGCCTTTTGACACCGTCAGGCACCGCATGTGTTTCTATGAGTTTACGTTTTGAAATCACGTTACACCTCCCATAACCTGTGGCATACTATCGTCAGAAACAATTTTTGTTTTTACACTACAGCTTGAAAGCCCAGATCTATTCTATGAATGTACCCATTTATTTTTCTGTCTGAATGTCTTTTCATGTAAATTCAGTGCAGGAATGTCACAATACATGTAGAGTTAATATCTATGTCAATGACAAGAATTCAGCTATAGTCAGGTAGGCCACACAAGGCCAAATGTCATAACCCAGATACATGTTCAAAACCGCTTCCAATTCGCTGTCAACATTATCCTGTTTGTTTGGTGTTGCATAAATGCACTTTACCGATCAATAGGTCATATCCGTCTTATGAATAACATCACAATATTGGGTGTGAAATGAAGAGAATCCATGTTGATTTTCAAGAGTTAAGGGTTTGTTGTGTTGTTTTTGTTTTTCTGTTGCCATTCTTTGCGCTTGCACTGGTGGTTTGTCTGTCTGTTATTGTTGTTGTTGTTTTTTTCTCCCCTTGTGTTTGGGTCTCGTTGACGATGGAAAAGGGGCTGGAGTATCTGGATTGACCTGAATTGTGGCACCTTTTGTTCCTCACTCGATGTCCTCTCCCTCACATTCCCTGTGGCAGAGGTTTGTGTCAATCACAGAGTGAACTCCTCTAGAATACATGCCGGTGTCGTGAATCACAATCCAGGCGGCAGAAAACCACCACCACACTTTGTGTCCACACTAAAATTGGCTTTTGTTTTCCTGTTGTTTTTTTTTTTTACAAAACAAAATACTATTGATCTTAACCAAAACAATTCATGGCACATGACAAATTCTCAATGTTTTGCTAATATAATTATCAGAACTGTGAGGTAAAAAAACGACACCAGCAAAATAAGCGAACTTCAATAAAGGGGTGACTATAAAGAGTGTGATGCTTGTTATGAGGGTTAATATGCTTTTTTTCCCCCACTTTGTGTTAAAGAACCCTGTCACTTCTCAACAATAATGACAAGCAAGAAATCTAAACTGAATGCTGATAAAAACAAAACAGTAGCATTCCAACGTCGTTTTCTTTTCTTTTTTTTTTTTTTTTTTTTGTCAGTGTTTCCATCATCAATGTACTCTGGACATTTACAACCCCCTCCCTCCCCCCTCCGCCCTCCCCGCCACCCTGCAGAGCCCCCCGTCAGGAAGGGCTCAGACTTGGGAGTTTTACAACCTCAACAACGGACTAAAGCTGTTTAAAAAAAAAAAAGAAAGAAAAAAAAAGAAAACCTCCATTATTCGAACTTTACAACCAATCTGTCGCGTTACGCTCCGGCCACCGTATTTGCCCTTTAAGCGGATGAAGGTGTTTCCGAGCCCCGTTTGTCTCGAGAGAGAGACGCAGGATCCTGGCCCCGCCCGGACACGGGGACGTCTTTGTTTGAACCGTTAAACCTCCGATGTACTTGGTTGACCTTAACATTCACACCGGCTCCTTCACCCGTTGGACATCTTTAAGCCAACTGTATCGTCAAACCTAGCAAGACTTTTTGATTTTTTTTTTTTTGGTTTCGTTTTTTTATTTTTTATTTATTTGTTGGTGCGTTTGTTCTTTCCATCAGACAAAAATGGACTGACAGCATAAGATCTAATAGTGAAGTTTTGTGAAAGTCCACAACGTAAGCTACACAAAGGGCTTTCTCTAACAGCATTTAATGCCTTCAAAAATGTCAAAAAAAAAGATTCTCTCTGAATAGGAAATATTTAAAATAGAAAATGCCTTTTGTTTGAAAACTGTTTTAAGTAGCGAATAACTGTCAACACGAGTGCCAAATAAATCCACACTGAGCCAAAAGGCAGCCAGCTTACATCTTAAGTGTTAGATCACTGGAAATGGCATGACCCCGCCCATTTCTCCCCCATGCCCCGCCCCCTGAAAATGCCCTTCCTCCCAATTGTATGACCTTTGACCTCATATACCATTGTTGTTATGCTGCCAGTCTGTTTTTCTGTTTTTATCAGAGAAACACAGAAGAAGCAGTATGTATTCTAAACACTGTTGTTCAACAAAGACGACAGCGACTACGCGGAAAGACTGAGAGGATTTTTAAAAAGTGTCACACGTGTTTCTGTTCTTTGGTTCATTTGAGCATCATTCATTAATAGATTTAAGGGTAATGACTATTTAATGTAACTGTAGTACTGTGTTTGTAAACAAAATTCAGTGAGTTGTGTTTTATGACTCGTGGACTACCAGTGAAGTCAGCATTTCAGTGTTAATAATTGAATTGTTTTTTAAAGATTATTTTTGCGACGGCAACAAAGACTCATTATAAATGTTCATTTTAACATCACCTGTCTTCTGCTCCGTTCTTTCACGACTCCTCGCTCTTTGTTATTTGCCGTCGGTGGGCGTAAGGCTCTGTGCGTATTGTACAGCATCAGATCTACCCAAGGCTAAAGGAACAGCGTGTGCACCGCAGTGATGCATGCGGTCAACAACAGGGTTATCTGAAGACGTCGAAGCCACAGCAGATGTTGATAGCATATAGCATATATTTACAATAAAAGCCAAAGCAACTATAAAGAGAAAGATAAAACAAACAAATAGAATGAACATCCAGGGTTTCAAATACATGAAATTGCAACAAAAAAAAATAGTCTGTTCAATCAGCTACCAGAAATAATTCTCAATGCAAAAGAGGTCCAGATGTTGGTACAATATTTGATTTAATAATAATAATGATAGCATTTATTTAAAATGTGCCTTTATTAGTATGTTCCCGCACCGAATGACAGTCACTGCAAAGCATGTCGCTCGCACACACGCACACACACGCACACGCACAGGCACACACACACACACACACGTGCACACACCTCTTTGCTACACATCAGCATGAATCGAGCAAAGATAAACTGTACCTCTCAGGGGTACATCTTGCCAGACAGCTAGCATTGCGGCTGCAGAGTAGTTTATAGACATTCAATTGGGGAGAGATCTTAACTCAACCAGCAGCATTCACAGCATAACATTTGACATTTCTGTTAATAAAGTACACTGTTTTTCGCTGCTTCACTCGAGAGCTGTAGCAGTAAGGATATTCAACATTTGGCTTTTTTTTTCTCGGGGTGGTCCTTATTATAGTTATGAAATAAAAGACGAGGAACGAGAAAAAGGGCCTGATAACATTAATTATAGAGTCTTGCTGCTTTGTGAGTGAATGGCTTCTTAACTACAGCATCCCTCCCCCCCCCCCATTCATTATACAGAGTCTATTATCTCTGCGCCTATTATCTGTGAATGTTTGTTCAATGTGCCATCCCAGAGTGACATTACAACTGGAATATTTCCATGGATCTCCTCAGTCTACTTTCCTCGTCTCTGCCTTGAATTGCAGTCTGAAAGGAATTGGCAGCGTTTAACACTTAGGGTACATTCGATTCCTACTGTGGGAGAAGGTAGCAATGGGCTTGAATGATAAAATTGCGTTGTCAAGGTAACAGGTTGTTTTGAAGACCGCAAATATGTCATATTGGGGATGCTCCTGCAAGTCTTCGACCTGTAGCCTTGGTAACTAGGCACTACTTAGGCTCACCAATTTACCCCCACCCCACCCGCAAGAGATGTAGGCAGGTAAACCCACCAATATGATGTTTTGGATGCATTCATAATTCATATGTTTTGCTGCATGATATTTTCTCCTCATCAGAATTGATAACACGGTATTGTTTCATAATTGAAACAATACCCCCCCCCCCCCTGACACTCAAATAGTAGATGTTTGCGTTGCCAAGGGGTGCTGGTGCTGGTGATTCTGGTGCAGTAGCGAGTGTTCTGGAAGCCACCGTTGAATGAGATGAAAAGGTGAAGGCTGCAGGAGGATGAAGAGAGTCACTGAGGGAACCGCTAAACATGGTTCCTGGTGTAACCATGGATACCTCTATTTCATGGATGGAGTGATTTGAGCTGAAGTGGGATTTGAAGGGTAGATATCTTGTTTCTATGGAGCCCAGCGTGCTCCTGTCAGTTGTTTGTTTGGGATTTTTTTTTTTGTCACCTCTTATTAGGCGATATGTAATAATAGCCCTATCAGCGTATTCATATACCGGCAATGACGGCTATTATGGCATCTCTGGTATATGTCACCGTGAACGGACGGGATCCTGGTTGTCACATTCATCAATAAGGTGTATGCTGTGCGTGTCTCTGGGGTCAGACGAAATTGTGCTGTGTCCAAAGAAGACGAATTAGACGGAGGAGAACAACAAAGGCAGAACGAAGAAGCTGCCCTGAGACAAGAAAACATTATTGCACAGTGGCCAAATGTTTTTTTTTTTAATCTTGATGGATTATAGATTTTTGTTTTATTATTTAATTAACGATTTAAGATTTCTGAGCATATAAGGATCAGAATTGAATAAAGGTCCCCTTGCTTTCAAGGGTGTGTGTGTGTGTGTGTGTGTGTGTGTGTGTGTGTGTGTGTGTGTGTGTGTGTGTGTGTGTGAGTGTGTGTGCGTGCACAAAAACACACACAGCGGTAGCAGTGGCAAAAACTAAACTCTTCTGAACCTTGATCAAATAGTGTGCCCATAATGTAGGCCTATATATAGCATGTAATGTAGCATAACACCTACAGGTCTCAGCCAATGGAATTTCTATTGCAAAACGGTCAGGCTCTGACTCAGCAACATTTGGTCAACCCTTTTTAATGTATTGCACCAAAAAACGAAAACACAACTTAATAATCCGATTTCACTTTCCCCATCGCTTGATCAAAAGATGACATACTTGTATTAATGACTTGTTATTTAGTAAAGAAAATCTATTAGTATAAATCTATTACTATAAAATCTATTAATCTATTCGAGAGGAAGAAAAATATAAGTGACTCGATGTAATAAACATATAAAAACATATAACGAGATAGGCCTACATTATTTATGTTAACAAATATATATTTGGATAAAGATTAATCATATGTACATTATTTCAATGATACTGAGTGCAATGCTATGGTATTGATTGTTGTAGGCCGCCTATAGGCCTATGTGGCTAGGAAAGATTTATAATTTAAATCTTGCTCCTGTAAAGGACTCCACCTGGCGGATTTAATCGGCACCACATCACAAAATGTAGATCTGCCTTCGGGATTCGTGATTGCAGTATGGAACTGCTGGAATTGGTGAATTGAGTTGGTATCCCATTTCTATTGCTGTAATATTTTGCCTTCAATTTTCGGCATTAGGCATAGCCTATTCAGATTTTGCCGTTAAGGTCAAATACATAAGATACACAATCTTCTGGAGGAATTACTTATTGTTTATATTCTCAGAAGACTGAAGTCGTGGTTACAATAAACCACCTTTAACTTTGCACATAATGATCTATTACGTGTCTTAAAACCGCATCACTACTTATAGATTTATAGGCTATAGAGCCACTTGAATCCACCTAGAGTGTTGTGTGCGTGATTTCTGGACACCTGTCGGTATTTCTTTCAAAGAAAACGTATTATGATTGTATGATTGTATTGTTCTGATCGATGACATACATACTCGCTACCTGGTTTTAACGACGTCTTTTTTTGGTACAATAGGGTTGTATTGTGGCAGGTTGCTACTACGATTTACATTACAGTACCGTCCAGTAGATGGCAGTAATATGGCATGTTGGTGTTAGCGTTGCACCAAGGGGTAAAGGCTGCGTGTGAACATATTGCAGTACTGAATCTCTACAATTGAGCAGAATAGAAGTTCACTCAGCAGGCCCACTAAGATCCATTCATCCCAGATGACCGCTCATTGAGAATAATTTGACGCCAATTCTTCCGACGTAATATATAACCCATAGGTCCACTTCCCACACTCCAATAAACATATGGGACGCAGTATTATATCCCGTACTGCTTGCGTCTGACAATTAGTTTGAGCCATAGAGGTAGACCCATCGAATGTGTAGAAAATAAACCAACATACGGACAGAACAATTACTGCATGCATGCGTTGAGCGGGTGGTCCTAAGTGTGTGTGTTGTGACTCGCGTGCGTGGGGCGGGTCCACCGGAAGTGCGTCACAGCTGTGGTATTCGGGGAGGGGAGGTTTTGCGTCCAGTTGCTGTTTCACGATTGTCGTCGACTCCGCGAACTACTTTGCTTGAAAGGTCAGTATACCTCGTCTGGACCATCGCTGTCAAGTTCACTTTAGTGCTGCGCACTCATTGATCAGGACCGAATTGCAACAAAAAAAAAACGGTAGTTCGACGTTTGGTGGTCTTTATTCTGTAGTTTGCGCAACCAGGGAGACGTCCGTGTGGCTGTGCTGGTAGCTTCCTGACTGAAGGAGGAGTTGGCCCGATGCGTTTTTAACATTTGATATATCAATAGTTTTAAAGGACTGCGTCCCACAGCCTCAGTCAGCTGTTCCTCTGATGGGTAGACCAGAGCAATCCACACATTAAGTTCGCTATAGCTTTCACCAGCAATGCGGATGTCTGATTGCATGTTTACTTTCAGGGTAGGGTATGTAGGGATGTATAAAAAAAAAAAACCCGATGTCGCTTCGCCACATCGATTGAGTTGCAGTCCTTGTGCACGTTGACGCCGAGTCGTTGTCATGTTTTCATGTTGCAATACTGTTCACTTCATTGACATCAGTCTTAAACACAGCACACAGATCGCTTGGCACAGCACATATTGCAGAAGTTCCACGCATATTTTCCAGGACACAAAAAGCAGGGTTCAGCCAAACGGTGTGTGTTTGAAAGCGTTGAGTGCAATGTGGTCACAACAAACACATATTATAAAACTTTTTGTATATATGTTTGAAGTGTTCATGTCATCGATGCCAGCTAAAATATAACATACTGGACACCAGTGTTTTGGCAGTCAGTTGACTTCCGGTTTGACCCAACTGCAGATTTCCTGCTCTGGAACAAGTTTCCAAGCATGATAATGATGTTGACTGACACGTTATTCATCTTGCGGCGGTTAGCTGTAGCCTAATTAATATTCCTTTGCTGTCTCCATTGTTCAAGATGTCTCTTGCCAGAAGACTTATCGGTGGCTTCCTTGATATTGTGAGGTGAGTGTCTGTCTGTTATTCAGATGTAATACACATACATTGATGTTTGCCTTGCCTTTGTACGTTGCTCTTCCGTCAGCTGTTTTCCTGTGATTACCACCGCATTTCGAATGAACATGTGTTAAACCTTCCCTGCCTCTATAGCAACATCGATCCAGCCCAGTTTGTGCCGTCTGAGCCTGTAAGTTGAAAGCTCGTTCACTTGCATCGCTAAGTATGCTACATATTTTAAAGAGCATAACTGTCTTTACTACAATTGCTGTGGCACAGACGATGTCTTGCCTGGGGATTATTAAAGCACAACCCATGTTATTTTTCTCAACACAAGCAAACCAGTTTTTATGATCAGCCATCTGCGTGCTGTTGCTGAACGCTCACCGTCTGCATGGCTTGTGTGTCCCGTTAGCCCCCACCGCGCAGACCGATGACCTACTCCGACCCCAATGAGTCCGAGGAGGACACCAGGTTCCGCCAGGTCTTCAAGCAGCTCGCTGGAGATGTGAGTGTTGCCTGAAATGTCAGGCGTTTTTTTTTTTTTTTCTCTCTCTCTCTCTCTCAATCAAATCTTCTCAACGCAATCAGTTGCGTTCAGTACGGAATGTTGTTTGACAGCTGAAAGACACGCAGCGTGCCACAGGGAAGGGGGATGGCGCAAGAGCCTGCAAACAAACAAACAAACTGTTTCAATGTTGATTTGAGCACTCTTCTCTCCCCCCGTGTAGGACATGGAGGTAAGCCCCAAAGAGTTGATGAACATCCTGAACAAGATCATCTCTAAACGTAAGAGCCCTGGGATTCCATGATCCGAACTAACAGGCTAACACGTATATTCCGCTTAAGGTGCTGAGGTTGAGTGAGTGAGTGGAAAAGAGTGCAACAGAGGAAGATTCTGGAAATGATCAAGCCAACCAATGTCCCCGAGCGGTCACAGGCGGGCGGGGCGTGGTCGTACACTGGGTTCGCCCAGAGGCAGGCGCTGCCGACTCCAAACTGATTATCTCTGTCATTAACAGCGGGCGGATGGCATCTGTCATTTCTAACGAGCCGTCCTCAAATAACCGCTGTACAATTTCACCGACGGCTCTTTTTTTCACGCTGGTTGTTGTTGAACTGAATGCCTGCCTCAGAGGTCAGACCAGAGCCCACAGTGACGTTTGCCTCGGTCTGTGTTTTTGGATTTCAGACGCCGCCCTGAAGACCGATGGCTTCAGCATCGAGTCTTGCCGAAGCATGGTGGCCGTCATGGACGTATCCTTCACCGCCGGCCCGCGCGCACGCCGTCGTCTCCATCGCAACCGTCGTGTTTGACAACAAACACAGGGGGCAGCCGCAGCCTACTGGTTAGGGCTTCGGACTTGTAAACGGAAGGTTGCCGGTTCGAACTCCGACCAGTACGAACGGCTGAAGTGCCCTTGAGCAAGGCACCTAACTCCTCACTGCTCCCCGAGCGCCGCTGTTGGCAGCTCACTGCCTCGGGATTAGTGTGTTTCACCTCACTGTGTGCCTCACCATCGCTGTGTGCTGAGTGTATTTCACTAATTCACGATTGGGTTAAATGCAGAGAACAAATTTCCCTCACGGGATCAAAAGAGTAATTCTTCTTCTTCTTCTTCTTCTTCAAACACGTGTCCTAATGCCCCTTCCGTTGAATCATGGCATCAAACGTGTGGCTTGTGCATGGCATAACGCCACAGATTCAGAACGCGGCTCTTGTTTAAACCGGGTGGCCGCTGTGTGTGTGAACGCACTGCCGCTGTGATGATTGTGTCGTGTTTGTTAGACACACGAGATGGGGCGCTCTCTCTCTCTCTCTCTTTATGTTTCTTAACAGCTTTTTTTATTCAGAGCGACAGCACTGGAAAACTCGGATTCCATGAGTTCAAACACCTCTGGAACAACATCAAGAAATGGCAGGTGAGTGTCACAGCCGGTCGGTCAGTTGTGATCGTGCCCCCCCCCCCCCCCCCCCCCCCCCCCGTCGGCATATAGTGCACAGAATAGAGCACCAAGAGCCAAAATTAACGCAAAATAGAGTTGACACGTGAATGTATTGCGACCTGCGGTCATTGCCATCGATCACCAACAAGTCAAAGAAGCTTTTTGGACCGCAACATCTGGGCCATGATCAGAAGCTTTGTCGGAGGAGAAATGCAGCGGATCTTATCCTGTCAAAGTCAATTAGACTTGTCTTGATTTAATAAATGGTGGTGTCTTCTGTGCGTTTAGGGGGTGTACCTGAACTATGACCAGGATGGTTCCGGGGTTATCGGTGCTTGCGAGCTCCCCGGCGCTTTCCAGGCCGCAGGTAAAGGAACCGCCTCGTGATGCATACGGAACCCAGTGAGAGACCCCCCGTCGATTACACTCATCGCTGTCTTGAGATGCGTGGCGGCTGGCTCCGCTCAAAAGCAACACGCAGCCCCGGTGATTCCATTCGCCGGGCAAAGCGTGGCCACCGGCAGGCCCCTCGGCTTCACTGGCTTTCGTGCACTTTTTCCCGCAGGGTTCCCGCTGAACGACCAGCTGTGTCAGATGATCGTCCGCAGATACAGCGACGAAAACGGCGACCTGGACTTTGACAACTACATCGGATGCCTCGTCAGGCTGGACGCCATGTGTCGTAAGTTGTCTGGAGCTCGGCCTTTGTCACTCCTCCCGATAGCAGGGGAGGCGTGGAGCGAGTTGAGCATGAGCACCGCGTGAACGGTGATGGATTGTTGTGCCGTAGTTGTGATGTGATTTTCTTCTGTGGTGTGTAATTCAGGCGCCTTCAGAACCCTGGATAAAGACAACAATGGGACCATCAAAGTCAACGTCAAAGAGGTAAACCGATCTTAAGGGGTCCTCGGATGTTTCGCAACGCCGTCGCAGATGACAAGCCGCGTTAAGAGGTGTTTCTTTGTTTTTTCTCTGTCGTTTCAGTGGCTCCAGTTGACCATGTACTCCTGAGCGGGGAGAAAACACAATGGCCTACGACCGGGGAACAACCTTATGTGTGTGTTGACGCTGTAGATGTTTGACCTTTGCAGCGATTAAGTGCGTTTGTGAACCAATATGTGTGCAGATTTTTTTTAATTTGGAAAAGTTATACTTTATATCGATATATCTATATATATATATATATATATATATATATATAATAGATAATATATATATATAATATAGATATATCTATATCTTTCTATAGGTATATATATCTATATCTGTATGTAGATATATTTATAGATATATATATCCCTTATTTTATTTTTTAATAACACGTGGTACTGCTCTGGTCATCGAGAGAAAGACTATGGATGTCAGCAATAACTTCAGAAAACAGACAGACAGACAGACAGACAGACATACTTTAATGATCCCTGAGGGAAATTAGTTCGCATTCGTTACAATACTCCAGGGAAAAAACCCCAAGAGTTGCACCAACCTTGCCCCTTCAAAACACACAGTGTGCGGCATCTGCAGAAAGCGAGAAGGGTGCCTACATTCTGAACCTGCACTCATGATTGTGAGTGCAGGATATCCATATGCATTGGATATCTGTTCAACCATGCTTGATTGGGGCTTTATTTGAACATTGTTTGTAGCATAGCTATAGCCCCTGTTGATTTTTTTCATCATATGTGGCAAGGTTTTGTGTATTTGTCTAGGTTAGGGAGGGGTCAGCTATACTTACACATTTGCACTGACACAAGGAGGACCCCCCACTGATATCTGTACACGATGTTTCAATGTTACCTGCGGCAACCGGAAGGCCTTTGCAAAGCCAATATATTCTTCTTGGGATTTTTCTTTTGCCATGAGCCAATACTGGTTAATGTCCAAGAAAAACCACTAACAATGAATGAGTAGTGAATAACCACTTAAGTCAATACAAATATTTAGTGTCTTCTGTTAGTAGTGGTTTGGTTGGCAAAGTTGATATTAGTGTGCCATCTGTTATGCTTTTATACTTTTTTTTTTGTTATGGATTTGGTGCCTGGCCACAGAATTTGCCATGACTGTCTTGCTTGTTGATAAGGTTTGCAGTGTGTTTTGGAATGCCTACACAAAGTTATAACAGCACAACATTAGAACTTAAGATATCACAACAAATGTCCATGCCAACGATGCATGCAGCTGATCGCAGGGATGCCATTTAATAAACACGTTTGCCTTTGCCAAATTCTCTGTAACTGTAACTGAAATGTCTAATACTAACTACAAATGTGTGCCGTATCGGGAGTAAAACACATCACGTGTGTGTGTACAAACTACATCCATCATTCACAAAATAAACATACGGAATTAAACGTAAACATCTCGTCTTGGTGGAATACTTATATCTTTCACTTTAATTTGGGGCTTTAGAATAGGGTCATAAAAGTGGACTAGTTATCATTAATGAACATAAGCCGTTGTGGGACGGTGGAAGAAAGGTTGGGAAGCTTTGGGTGGTTGGGTGGGTGTAGATGATGGTCGTGCCACAAGCTTTCAGGTGAGAAACGTGTATTAGAGGGTTAGATAGGGTAAGTGATGAATTGGTCGAGGTGTTGTGTTCCTCCACCAATTCACCAGTTATACAATCTCACCCTCTTAGATAGTGTAAAATGATGCATTGGTGGAGGTGGTTGGTTCCTGGCTCTCTTCCCAGCTGTTTGCTGCTACTGAGGCGTTGCCACGAAATGCAGCTCGAGGCGCAGGGAGATAGTCCCTTGTTGAATCAGGCATGTGATGATGCGGTAAGGGCGAGGAATAGGGCTTACAGAGGGTTAAGAAGGTTCCCAGGATTGTGGTTTGGGAGCAGGACTGTTTGTGCTTGTGGTGGGCAAGCATCAACATGGGTTGTGTGGGAGGCTTGAAACGGCGCTCCATGTTGTGCTGCACTGCAAAAGGTACAAGGAGAAAAGGGTATTGCTGCTCTTTGGCAGAGATTGGTGTGACCACACTCTCACTGTGCACGCTGTTGGTGTTAGAACCGACGTTTCAGAGGTTTAGGCTCTGGGTAGGGTGTGATTTATCATATCGATTTTTATTTTTCTCGTTTTTTTATTGTTTCGGTGGAATTAAAAAAAAAAAAAAATTAGTACCAACTTCCAAACCTGTGGGTGGCAGCAGAACGCATGACAATGTTGTTGCTGTTATTTCTGAAAGAATGAGAAGGTTGCGCAGAAGGTGTCTGCGCAGGGCAAGAAAAATGGACATGCTTGGTTAGGGATATTCGCGCGTCTCTAAAAAGTACGAGCATATTATTTTCATTTATTTAATATAATCAAATTCACGGGCAAGAGCACATGCTAAGGGGTTTTCAGGTAAACCACCATTATGTACGATTCACTTAGAATTATTTTTTTCCTGTTAGCCTACTAGTTTCTAACCATAATGTTAGCCATGTTAGCTTACGTTTCTGAGCTTAGACTTCACAGTCAGTAGTTTTCAATGCACTGTATACGTTGTAATATAATGGCATTGTAACGCAATCAACACATATATTGGGTTGTGACGTTAGTTGGTGCAGGTGTAAGCAGGTGTAATCTTTCAATACCATTGCTAGAAGATTGCTTTGGTTAAGTTATTTGGAATTAGTGCCCAGCTAGCCTGGGACTTCGCTGAGCTGGGAGAGAGTATTTTCCACCCGAATGGACTTTTCTGTCCACATTTACCTCCAACACTGCCAACATGTGTGTGTTTGGCAGCATGGCGTTGCCTTCGTAAATGCACGACGTACAGTTTTGATTGCGGGATAGAAGGTTTATCCTGCTCGGCCAGCGAGGTGGGAGGGCGTAGCGACTGTAGGTAATACCGTCCTGTGCAATACAAACATGGACAAAGCATGTACAATGCATGTTTCACCAGCGGCAGTGGTGCAACATGTACGCGTGGTGCACACACCATGTATACGTGTTGTACATGTACAATACACATTGATGTTGGTTGCCCCAAATGCTATTTGTTATATTTAAAAGTATAACGTATACATATCATAGGAGCCCCCTACTGCACCCCTCTCAACTGTTCCAATTGCAAATGGAGAAATATTGTGGTAAAAATACTGACAGCAAAATCATTATCGTTATGCTATAAAATAATACTAATCATATTATATTTCGTCCCATTATCTCATGAATGGAGAGTTAATGTAGGAGCGACTATTATAGAAAGTAGCCTACATATGTTATTGTGTGGAACAGAAGCAACAGTATCATGAAACCCAGGGTGCAAATTGTGAGTACTGTACGTGTTGCTCATGCACGTTGTGCGCCCACATGCCGATTCTTGTTGTTTTATGTTGTCACACCATTACATGATTGAATGCAACAGCGCCCCACTGGAGGCCATTATCACGTTCAAACCTCTGTGCCAGCGCACATCAGCACCATGCACACAAACATCAACATGGCACGCCACACACACACCTCAGCATTGCTGCTGGCAAAAATCTCGACAATGACGCAGTCAGCACCACAACCCACTGCGGTTGTTGGCCTTTTCATTGACATTTTTCAGTAGCCTGCTTCCACAGGCCTCACGTGGCGGTACAGGCGAAAGAACAGACCCCAGACCAGCGCGGCGTGAGGGATGGCGTCACAGATCTACTACACCAAAGAGGGTGCCGTGCGCTTCAAGAAGAGGAAAGCGCGGTTCAGCTTCAGCGAAGTGCACATCATGCTGGACGAAGTGAAAAAACATCGGCATATACTTGTTGGTACGTAATGTTTTGGTTTTCATTGAAAGCATCACGAGTTGTGCTATATATATACTGTATATATATATATCTCGTTTTATATGAAAACGAATTGGTGCCACGTCGTTTTTTTGATTGAATTACTTAAGATAGCGTGCGAGAAGTGTAACATACAATCGGGGCCAAAGCCATGGACATTGTAGCCAATGCTCAAGTCGGGTGGACGTGTTTTTCGACCGCTGCCTCTGTCCCATTTGCGGGGGGGCAGGGAGACGGCACCGCAACATACGCAGCGACCTGCGCAAGCGCACGTGGGCCAAGGTGACGGCGGCCATCAACGAGATCGGCCAGTGCCAGCGCGAGGTCATCGAGGTGGTGAAGAAGTGGTCAGACCTCAAGTGCGACACCCGGCGGAAGCTCTTGGCCCTGCGCACCGCCAACGGGCCCAACCGCGGCCTGGGCGCCCGCATCGCCCGGGACCTGACCGCCACGGAGCAGATCGTGCACCAGATCCTGCAGATGGACAACACCAGCCCCGAGAAGGGGCCGGCGGAGGGCGCCGACGACCCGGAGGACCCGTCCCTCGTGGAGGAGGAAGAGGAGGAGGAGGAGGTGGAGGAGGAGGAGTGGAACGTGGCCGGGAACCCGCCCCGCGCAGACGGGCCGCCGCCGCCGCCGTCCAGCGCCATGTACTCGCTGAACGCGCGCTCCTACCGGCACCTGCAGGACGACCCGTCGGTGGCCGCATGTAAGTGCTTCTCTGGTCTTCTTCGTTCAGGTGCTCTCTCTCTCTCTCTCCTCTCTCTCCTCTCTCTCTCTCTTTCTCTTTCTCTTTCTCTCTTTCTCTCTCTCTCTGCAGCACGTACACCACTGACGGCCATTTTGTCGTGACCTTTGAGTGAAAAGTAAAGCGATCAAGTCTTTTAATTATTCTGAGCATTGCGTGGCACCTCACCTTAAGACCCCTTCTCCCGTCAACCCCCCCCACCCTCCCAACACCCAGACTCGAAAGCGTCGTCGCCGGACCACCACCACCACCACCAACCCCAACGGCGGCCGGCGCCGTCCGCGCCGCCTTCCGCCGCGACGGCCCCGCTGTCCTCCTCGCCGTCGCCGTCCTCCTCCAGCTTCTCGGCGGTGCTGCCCGAGACGCCGGCGCCGCCGCAGGACGCCCAGTGCGCCATGCTGCAGAGCGCGGCGCTCAGCCTGCAGGAGCAGCACGCCGCCAACGTGCTGCTGGAGACGGTGTCGCGCTCCCTGGAGCTGCTGGCCGAGTCGGTGCAGCAGCTGGCCGAGAGCCAGCACTCGTTTGTGCGCCAGTCGCTGCAGCTGCAGCGCGAGACGGTGGAGGTGCTGCGGGACTTTGCCGGCGGCGCCGTGGAGCTCATGCACGACAAACTGAACGGCAAGCCGGCCCTGTAGCGCCCGCATCGTACGGTGGGGGGGGGGGGGGGGGGGGGGGGGGGGGGGGGGGGGGGGGGGCGGGCGGGGAGTGGGTGGGCGGGGTGGGGGGGGTTTTGGAAAAGCGAAAGGGGTGGAGCGTCGGAGGAGGATTGTTCGTTTGCGTCCGTTTTGACACAAGTCGGCCCTCTGGTGTCACCCGCCCGTACAGTTTATATCGCTCCCTGAAGCTCCGGGAGCGAGGAACTTTGAGTGAATGTCCCCAGGCGTTTGAATTTCCAAACCTGCGGAATGATAGTCTAGGAGTGCGTGTCTCTAGCTGTGTTTCCCCAGGCGTTGATATTTGTAGAGAAACCGATGAGATGTTATTTTTTGAACGCAAACTGTTGACGTGAGCGGAGATTGTTTGCTATGATGAATGTTGGGTTGGGTTTTTTTTTACACTTTATATACATTGTCTCTGTCCGTGACCATTATATGGTCAGTATTTTTGTGAAATGTACTGGGTACACGGAGTGTGGTAAGCAGGTTGTATGTGTGCATTTCTAAGCAAGGCAGGAGTTTTGATATGCTTTCAATGGAGGGATTTTTTTATGATGGAAGATTTCAAAAACAATTGTTTACCTTTTAGGTGGAGGTAAATAATACTGTGGTGAAATGTATTGATGATATTTGCAGCTGATAAAACACTGAAGTATGAACCCTTCCTTTCATTACGGCTTTGGACATTTCAAGGAGCTATTGATTTGAAATTCCTGTTAATATCAATAAAATCACGATTGACCTCAAATTCTGATTCATATCAAATTGTGAACTCCATGGTATGTAACCTGTTTGGTGTGTAGTGGTATTTTTTATGTATGTATATTTCACATCTAAAAGGGGAACCGTTTTCTTTCAATATGTCTTTTTTTCTTGGACGGCTAAACACCTTATACAGTCTATGCAAAACACACGTTAAACGTGTTGACTACCAACGGTTGATGTGCATGCTTTCCAGCAGGGGGCAGCCCTGTCTAAAGAACCTGCGTGAACCTGCCATTTCTGCCCTCTTGGTGCCAATTTTCTCTCTAGGCCTACTTATTAATATCTTAGAAAATATAATATAGATATCTGAATCGCTGAATTGTTGAATCAGTAATCTTAAAGTTACAATTAAATCATAATTGTTTTTTTTGTTGTTTTTTTCATTTTATCCGCTAGTATTTTTTTCAGTAGATAGAAGGAATAAGATAAATGATGTAACCTAAGTAATTACATTTAAATACTTTTGGTGTACATGTGTCCTGTATCAAATAAAAAAAAAGTTCAGTGCCACTGAACGAGAACGAAAGAGCTAAATCAAATCACACACTCAAAATGTAGGAGAGGAAAATGTAGCTTGTGCGTTACGTCATGCTGTACAAATGACCCACCGACAGGCTACAGCCAGCCACACACCAACATCTCTCGCTGTGTCTTCCAGATGTGAAATGGATCCGTGGTGTAAAGTGACGGTGGGGCGGCAGGCCATCTGTTAGGCTGGCACGAGGCCCGTCTGGTGAATGGAGAGTGTAAATAGTGTAGGTTACAGTGGCCCACTTCGGTCATTCATTTAAAGATCAACAAAAGCATATGTAAGGGAGCATGGCGAACCGCAAGAAATAACCCTTATCTTTAGGCACCCTTACAAAGACAATGATGGTTTTGATACAGATTGAAATCCAGCCAGCACTTTTTATCGCATGTTTATTCCATCTATCAAGGTGGATTTAAGAAAAATACATTGGAGGATTATGATACTAGAATATGAATGGAAGTAAAGCATTTGTAAACAGTAATGATCAGAAGCCAAGCCTACACAGAGAATCAAGCCTGCAATGGTAAGATTACACTTCCTTTTCAACCTCAGTGAGGAGGTGACAGTGAAGACTGAACAGCACTCTGCAGAGTGCTGTTCAAGTGTGACAATACAAAGTTACACAGAGTTCAGTGGCCAACAGGTGAAGGCGCAATGGCTATCAGTTACATCAGCGCCTCAGTGCAAAACGGGTCTTTATTTGAGCGCAGCTAAAAAGAAACCCACAACAAACCAAGCATGGCGGGCTGCTTTGTTGGTTGCTTGAAAGCATTTCAGCATTGAGCAGATGCCACTAACCACAATCCCTCACAGGCAATTTTGACATACATGTCCTGATGAAGGAGAGGACGA
>JAXIVH010000012.1:10296136-10323636 GCA_036785325.1 Urophycis tenuis | reverse complement strand
ATTTCTGATTCATGATGACATCATGAATCAGAAGATGATATCACTTATCCTGTCATCATTAATTTCATTTGTAAATAGCTACTTCCGTGTGAGGTTTTGGCTGTCAGGGTTTTGTCTTTGTTTTGTCTTCGTACTCACGTGCAAAGAACCCTTCTGGTTGCTATTTCCTGTTGAAACAAACATTAACACACGTGTCAAATGATTTGGTTGCAGACAGGATTCATGAATTCTACTTTTAAAGGTAAAATTAATAGGCGTTGTATTGGAGGCAAAACAGATTCGCAGCAGAGTCAGACCCTACAAAAACAAAAGGTATTGTTCTCCCTTAAACGACTGGCCGTGTAATGCATTTCTAATATGCCATCATCCTCCTTTATGTAGGCACGTAACCACAACAGCCTATAAAAACCTGCACTGACAAAATAAACTAACCTCACTAAACTATTCTTCCGCCTATAACAAAGAACATCTTGAACGTCTTTTCCTTCTTAGTCCTCTTGCTGATCTGATTTATATTTTAGTTTTTTTTGGGCGGGGGAGGGAGGGTGCTCGGCGGAGAGCGGAGCGTGCCAAGGATGTACACTTGAGGCACGCGTCCCCTCATTAGCATATCAAAAGCCTGCAGCCCAACCCCCCCCCCCCATGCGCCTCCCCCAAAAGACACCCACACAACGCACGCGTGCCTTCGCAGAACAACACAAATATAAAAGCGTCCACGCTTTGACTTAAGAATGTTTGCTCAGCAAACCGGCCAATTATTATTATGAGCCAACAAGGATAACCACCTAAATGTGTGAGACCAATCCCCCCTTGTGTTTTTATAGTTTTAGACTATAAAGAAACAAGCCACCAGCGCAAGTATGTTTTAATAACGCAGAAATAGTTAATAAACGTTTTCCGTCAAAAAATGACATCTTAGGGTCCATATTCGTCTTTCGTCTGTTTTTGTGTGCCAAGCGTATTTTGAACGCCAAAACCCCGTCACAGATGGTCTCATAATATCGGGTCTACATTTTAATACATTTGGGGGCTCGTGACAGGTGCTGGGCATTACAGCTGAACATAATTCGGCCCAAATCGATATCACTTCCTAAAGCTCGGTGTGAAGCCCATTTGGGGTAGACGGTTTGAGACAAACAATGGCAGCACACGGCGGACCATGCGCCGTTCATTATCATACAGCTGTTCGTGTGGGCTCATCAGACAAAGGCAACATGATATTCCAAAACTTTTGCGCTCTGCCAAATCCTCGCAGAGACTCCCCCCCCCCCCCCCCATCCCCCACCATCTCCCGGCCGCGAGGAGGACACAACAAAGGACTCCCAGAATATCCCCGAGCTGAACAATTAAAAGGTCGTATCCCTAACCTGCCCACTTTTTGTAACCCCGCACGCGTCTGAGCAATTAGAGGATTTTTACAAAGAATTGAAGGGCGGGACAGCGCTCTCTGTTCCTCTATGTCCTTCATGTGCACAGACTTTAGAAACAGATATGAGAAGTGTGAAAGATTTACTGTAATATAATAACTGTAAATCTTTCACTTCTTATATCTGTTTCTAAAGTCTGTGCATTTGATGGAAATAGAGGAACATATATATATATATATATATATATATATATATATATATATATATATATATATATATATATATATATATATATATATATATATATATATATATATATATATATATATCCTCTTATCCCATACCGTAAACATAAACATAACGCAAACATAAACACCACGCCTTATAAAATATTGTTTAGTTATAGTTATTCATAGTAGTCGTGCATTTTGGTCTACTCTCATGTTTAACCGTTTATTGTTATCTCTTTTAGGCTATACTGTCAACATTTTGTTTGGCAATGGCACTTTTTGTAAAATGCCTCTTCATTGAATGCGTTAATGGTTTTGTATGCAGGCTGCCCTGTTATCCCTATCTGTAAAATGCGCAGCCACTGCAGACTCGACTCGGGGTATTTGGAATTAAAATGCATCTCCAATCTTGCCATAGTTGGCCAAATGTTATCACGTCTATGCAAATCCCCCCGCGGGCTCCACATGGCCCCCCGGGCCCCCACGCAGGTCCCTGGGGCTGCTCTGGTCCCTCCTCGTCGCGCGTGACGAGGGGCCTCAGAGGTATAAAAGCATCCATTGTCATCCACCGCCAGATCATAAACAAGTGGACCACGCGCCGGGATATACCGCTGACGGAACGCACCCCGGGACCCTCGCCGTATACATGCATTCGAGTTAGTTATTGAACGGGTTTTTTTTTTCTTCTCCTCCGTTTTCGGTTCGTTTTGACTCGCGCTTCTAATTCGGATCAGTCGGATGTATGCTTTTGCTTTTGAACGATAAACGGTGAACGAAACTTTTTGAGGAAAATGTCGAACCATCTGAGATACTTCTTGGCTTTGGCCTTAATACAAGTGGTAGGTAGTCCTATAGTCCTATAAGTTCTACAGTCCTATAAGTTCGGCAACAAACAAATGTCCCCCAATTGTCTTGAAGCACAACCATCGCTGATCACAAATTGTTATTGTTATTTTGCAGGTACTGTCTTCGGGCGTGTTCGAGCTGAAGATCCACTCGTTCCACACCGCGCACCGCATCTGTAGACGACACAGGGACTGCCACATATTCTTCCGCATCTGCCTGAAGCACCCGGAGGACGTGATCTCCGCGGAGCCTCCCTGCACCTTCGGAACGGGACAGACCAACGTCATCCGCGCCGATCACACCTCCATTTCGAGCAGTGATCCAATTCGGGTGCCTTTCCATTTCAAGTGGCCGGTAAATGGACTTTACAAATTCTATACCCCGTTGGCATGTAGTTTACAATAGATCGGTTTAAGTTGACTTTATTGAGTTATGGAAAGTTCCCGTTCTCAACTGTTTTTCCTTGCTTTTTTCAGGGAACATTTTCGCTCATCATTGAAGCCTGGAACGCTGAATCCCAAACGGAATACACAGGTGGGCAAATAATCCCCCCAAAAGCATTGCTCTATTCATGAACGCATGGTTAGTCTTGTAGAATATAAGGAAAAAAAAAAAAAAACATTTTATTTCAATTTCACAGACAACCAGAACAACCTCGTCAGTCGCCTGGCAACCAGGAGACGACTGGCCATCGGTGAAGACTGGTCTCAGGACGTCCACTTCGGGGAGCAGAGCGAGCTGCGCTACTCCTACCACGTATTCTGCGACGAGTATTACTTCGGAGACGGGTGCGCGGAGTACTGCAGACCACGTGACGACACGCTTGGCCACTACACCTGCGACGAGGAGGGGAACCGCATCTGCCTCGACGGCTGGAAGGGCAACTACTGCTCTGAACGTAGGTTCCCTCAGTGTTTTGGTCGGAACAAAAGGGTGTCCACAAAGGCCTCCAAAATAAAGTGGGGGTGGGGTGGGATGGGGGTCACGCATTTGCGTGAAATAATATTTCAACTTGGCAAACTTGAAACAAATAATATTTGTTTATTTGTTTCAAGTTTGGCAAGTTGCGATTGGTGTAAGAAATTTGAGTGGGAATGCGCTGCGTCTTAGCACATTAACTTTGGCCGGGGCATATCAAGTAGCCTGCTTCCTTCATATAGGAGGAGCCCTGTCGTGTTTTGTTTTCGCTTGCTCCTCCTTAGCGGCTAGCGTTCCATCTGCCGTCCCTTCTCTGTAACAATAGAAGAAAGAGTAATGACCTAGGGGACGCTTTTCAAGGTGGCCCAGTGTGTGTAAAGCGTCTGTCGATGCATGCGTGTGTGTGCGTGCGTGCGTGCGTGTGTGTGTGTTTGAGTGAGTGAGTGAGTGAGTGTGTGTGTGTTTGACTGAGTAAGTGAGTGAGTGAGTGTGTGTGTACGTGTGTGCGAGCGCGCGCGCGCCACTGTGTTTGGGGGGTAATAAGATAGAGAGAGTTTGCGTGTGCACATTTACATGATGTGTATGTGGTAGTGAAATTGTCGGTATGTCTCGTGTGTGTGTGTGTGTGTGTGTGTGTGTGTGTGTGTGTGTGTGTGTGTGTGTGTGTGTCTGTATGCTTTGTCTGGGGTGTGTGTATGTCTGTGTCTGTGTGTGCACGCGTGCGTGCGGTGCGGAGGGGCGGGGGCAGGGGGGGCAGTATTTGTGTGCGGCGTTGTGCCGACCAGCTGCCTGGCTTAATGCTTAACCAATAGTGAAGTCTGGAACGGAGTTGGGGTCAGGCCGGGGTGCATTGTGCGTGTGTTTGTAAGATAGACGTATAGGGGGGCGTGTCCATTGTAATAATAACCCCCCCCCCCCCCCCCCCCCCCCCCGCCCCTCCTCCTTCTCCCCCATCCAGCCATCTGCTCGGCGGACTGCAGTGAAAAGCACGGCTATTGCGAGGCCCCTGGGGGCTGCAAGTGTCGCATGGGCTGGCAGGGCCCCTCGTGCACCGAGTGCGTGCGCTACCCCGGCTGCCTGCACGGGACGTGTAGCCAGCCGTGGCAGTGTAACTGCCAGGAGGGCTGGGGGGGACTCTTCTGCGACCAGGACCTCAACTACTGCACCAACCACCGGCCCTGCGCCAACGGCGCCACGTGCACCAACACGGGCCAGGGCAGCTACACCTGCACCTGCCGGCCAGGTTACGGAGGCACCAACTGCGAGCTGGAAACCAACGAGTGCGACAGCAACCCGTGCAAGAACGGAGGCAGCTGCAATGTAAGCCGGGCTGCAATTAGTTTGTAGTATATACACATAAAACAACAGCTGGATCAATGCTGATAGAAAAAACAACAACAACAACAATTGAAGTATACTGTCAACATGTTTTGTTTTCCCCTAAACAATTCAACTCTCTGTTGCCAACTGTAGGACCTCGAGAACGACTATTCATGCACATGCCCTCAAGGCTTCTACGGCAAGAACTGCGAGATCATCGCGATGACGTGCGCCGACGGTCCTTGTTTCAACGGCGGCACTTGCGTCGAGACGATGACGGGGGGTTACACGTGTCGCTGCCCTCCCAGCTACACCGGCTCCAACTGTGAGAAGAAACTGGACCGCTGCAGCAACAACCCATGTCTTCACGGTAAGTCGCTGGAATGGAAACGCTAAATGTCGAGAGATGCACCGCGGGCGCCATCTGCTGGTAGAAGTGAAGCGTAGCAGGTTGCGGCCTGCTGTACTTTAGGATTCAAGTAGCCTATTTGATAGTAACGGGTAAATGTTTGTGGTGAACAATATTGATTGTTGAAGAATTACATTCTTAAAGGGAATGGGATAATAATTTAATAATTTAATATTTTCAACATTTTAACGTTTGATAAAAATAAAAAAAAGGTTTTTTGTGGCTCCCCCTAGTGGTGATAGGGAGGTGAACAGCGGGCTGTAGTACACGCATTGTAACCTATAGGACCTTGGAGTGAGCGCCTGCGGCAGAGCAAAATTTGAGTCATCAACACTCTCCGGCTAAACACCATGGGGGTGGGTGGGTGGGTTCATCACCAACCTACGGGACGCTAAACGCCTCGTTCTCTCCTCCCGTCAGGCGGCGAGTGTCTGGACCTGGGCCAGAGCGTGCTGTGCCGCTGCCAGGCCGGCTTCACCGGCGCCAACTGCCAGGTCAACATCGACGACTGCGCGGCAGTGCCGTGTCAGAACGCCGGCACCTGCCAGGACGGCGTGAACGACTACACCTGCTCGTGCACGCTGGGCTACGCCGGCAAGAACTGCAGCGTGCGCTCGGACGCGTGCGGCGTGCGGCCCTGCCAGAACGGCGGCACCTGCTTCACCCACTTCACCGGCCCCGTGTGCCAGTGCCCCAAGGGCTTCATGGGCCCCAGCTGCGAGTTCACGCTGCAGCCCGCGCTCAAGCCCGCCCTGCGCCAGACGGAGCAGCCGTCGTCGGCCGCCGTCACCGCCTCCTGCATCCTGGCGGCGCTCGCCGTGGCCCTGGTGGCGGGCATCGTGGTGCTGCGCCGGCGGTGGCGGCTGCGCGGGAGGAAGCAGCTGAGCGACATGGCGGTCTACAACGACCTGGAGACGGTCAACGGCGTGGTGAGCGGCGGCGGTTGCGGCGGCGGCGGCGGCGGCGAGAGGGAGGCCTTCCTGGGACCCAACGGCCTGTTCAAGATCAGCAACAGCACGGCCAGACTCAGCCTGGCGCTGCACTCGGCCGACGGGAGGCCCGGCTACCGGCACAACCACCCGGGGGAGGGCGGCCCGGTCCGGGGGGAGCGCCACTCGCTGTCCCCCGGACAGGACTTCATGTGGAGGGACGAGGCCGCCCTGGGGATGATGAGGTGAAAGTGACCCGGGACGGTGCGGAGTGTGAGAGAGCGAGAGATAGAGAATGAGCGTGAGAGAGAGAGAGAGAGAGAGAGAGAGAGAGAGAGAGAGAGATGGATGGAAAGTCACATCAGAGAAGATGTTGGTGGGGAGGGGTTCATAGCACTTCTTTTCTCCTCTCTTCATGAGGAGGGGGGGGGAAATGTGTGGAGTCGGCTGCCTGTGTGTTGCAGAGATCACAGCGTGACACAAAAAGATGTTAAAAAAAAGATGAAAATCTTGAAAAAAAAACTTTTTTTAAAAGACTTTGTAATGATGAACTTGTATGATGAAGAAGAAGATTATTGGAGATGTATATAGAGGTGGGGGGGAGGGCTCTTTCAAGTTAAAATGACCCAAAGAGACTTGTAATAATAACCTTTTCTTAGGACCTATATAACATATACCAAATACACAAACACTCGCTATACTCTGGTAATCCCTTGAAAACCCACCCAAAAACAGTGTCTTTATGAGGGTTGATATATCTTTGATGTTTTCTTTGTCGATTAATCGTTTTACTGTCACACAGGATCTTAAAACGATAACAATACCTTTTTGCGTTTCAATCTTCCTTTGCCCATTTTTTCCTTATTATTTGTGAGCACCATCATTTTTATTCTTTATATTATTTATTTATTTGAAAGTTTATGTTTGTATGTCCTTGCTCTAATGTAAAGAGATATTTATTTGATGTCGATAAAGCCCAGTGTTTGATTTCTCCACCTTGGCATCTAACGTCCCAAAGATATTTAAAACTATAAGGGATAAAGGAAAGTTTAATTGGATTTCTCACACGTGTTGGTGTATTGATTGTCTTTAAACTATGTTGTGCCATCTTAAGTTCATGCCAAAGTTTTGTTTCCCCAAACATTTTCACTCATACTTGATTTTTACATTTTGTATGTGGTTGTAATATGGAATAAAATGTGTTTTTAAAACAAGAAATTCCCTGCCTCAAAGTAGTAGTTTTATGGTAACACACAATACATAGGCCAGCTTCACACGTTTAGCCTATAATAAAGACACCTTAAAGAGCATTATAGCCATTAATATATGTAAACTGGAGACAACCCTTCTTCACCAGCTTGACATACGGCCATTGTTGTGCATGAACGAGTTCAAAAGAACGCGTTCATTGAACACGTTCATTTTTCTGTGAACTTTGAACTGAACGCCACACGTTTGCAAATAAAGAACTTGAACGTGAACTCGTTCAGATTATGTGTAGTGAGCGCCACTGTTGAGGTCAAATTAACCGTTAGATTTATTTTTTCTCCTAATGAGTGACACGGTCTGCTTGCACTTTTGAAACAGCATCGTTGTCACTCAATGCCAACATTTTTTACGGGCGCTACTCTTACACAGCTTCACACTACATTACCCACGATGCATTGCACACACAAGCATAACAAGCAACGCCGATGCAGCGCAGCCAACAGCCTACTATGAAAATGACAAGTGGAAGTGAAAGGAGAGACGTTGCAGACACACAGAGCACATCAGATGATACCGGCTCTACGTATGATTATTTACAGGATTTTTTCTCATTGTCTCACAAAGACTCCAACGGTAAAAACCTCACTTATCTATGCAAGTTTTGTCCACCTGCGCTGTAAAAACAAATTGGAACGTCAACCTCGTCAATTTCGAATTTGAAAATACACGTCGAGTTGAAGCATCCGTATGGGATCAAATAAGGGTCAGAAAGATTTTGTACTTGTACAATGAAGTTCACATGTGTAATAAAGTTTTGTAGTTGTAAAAATATTTTGTGTCTATGTAAAAACATTTTGTGCATGTGTAACAAAGTTTTGAAGTTGTAAAAACATCTTGTGCATGTGTAACAAAGTTTTGAAGTTGTAAAAACATTTTGGTCATGTGTAACAAAGTTTTGAAGTTGTAAAAATAGTTTGTGTATGTGTAACAAAGTTTTGAAGTTGTAAAAATAGTTTGTGTATGTGTAACAAAGTTTTGAAGTTGTAAAAACATTTTGTGCATGTGTAAAACTAAATCCGACGGACAGACAAATTTCCCACCTTCAAGTACAAAACTCAAGTTACGAGTACGAATTTTGACCCTGTTTTGACGCCTGAGTGAATAGCCAATCAGCACGTTGCTTACTGACTTGCCAATCAACCCGGTGCCCACCCACGCGCCAACCAGCCATCCAATCAAGGAGCAGCAATTTCTGCCGGCCGGGATCTGAGAGCTAGAGTACTATAGTACTCTCTATAGTACTCTACTGAGAGCCAACTCAAGGCTGGGTTGCTGCTTCGTTTATACTTCCGCGTCGACGCGACGCGTTGGGACGGCGGACCCACGGCGGACCCTTTGTGGACCCTTTGCGGACCCTTTACGTCCTCGACGTGCACTTCCCCAAATCCTAGACGCGCGTCGAGGCGACGCCGTCCCAACGCGTTGGCTTTGGCTGTGATTGGTCCATGAACTACATTGGCTGGAGATCGCTTTTCCGGTTTCCACTCGTAAACACCGCCACGGTGTAAACACAGCCTAGAGTACTATAGAGAGATCTCTCTATAGTACTCTAACACAGCCTTGATAAATGCTTCGACTGATTGGCGACAACAAACACACACACACACACACACACACACACACACACACACACACACACACACACACACACACACACACACAAACACACACACACACATATATGTCCGTATGTAATGATCAGAATGGTCATTACATACGGATTACTAGCGAGTTATAAAAAGCCGTTCTTGATAAAGAACGGTTATGTCACTTTACTTTAGATCAAGACATTAGAAAGTAATCCATAATAAACTACATAGCTGTATATTATATAAAGCAATCGTATCATATAGTCATATCTGTTGATAAAAAACTTATAAAACTTTTGCCTTCATTTCTACTCTAAACTTTTTTTTTAACTCGCTACTAATCCGTATGTAATGACCAGAATGGTCATTCTGGTCCCTCTACCGGTGTGGCAATGAATTGCATTTCGAGACGTAAGCCCCACGCAATCCCTCCGTTGAAGTATCTCAGGCTCATGACGGTGTCCGAGCAACGGCGTGGCCATTGCGTGATCTCGACGCGATCCATACGCAGAAGCATGAGTGTCGTTGGCTCTCAGATCCCGGCCGGCAGAAATTACTGCTCCTTGATTGGATGGTTGGTTGGCGCATGGGTGGGCACCGGGTTGATTGGCAAGTCAGTAAGCAACGTGCTGATTGGCTATTCACTCAGGCGTCAAAACAGGGTCAAAATTCGTACCCGTAACTTGAGTTTTGTACTTGAAGGTGGGAAATTTGTGTGTCCGTCGGATTTAGTTTTACACATGCACAAAATGTTTTTACAACTTCAAAACTTTGTTACACATACACAAACTATTTTTACAACTTCAAAACTTTGTTACACATGCACAAAATGTTTTTACAACTTCAAAACTTTGTTACACATGCACAAAATGTTTTTACAACTTCAAAACTTTGTTACATATGCACAAAATGTTTTTACATAGACACAAAATATTTTTACAACTACAAAACTTTATTACACATGTGAACTTCATTGTACAAGTACAAAATCTTTCTGACCCTTATTTGATCCCATACATCCGTCCAGTGTGAAAACATATGCAAGTCCTTGAGAGTCAAAAACTTCAATTTTGTCGGATAGAATTTAAGATCTAGTAGTAATTGATTTCACTGCATGCACAACACTGTAATTGTGGCTATTGATTGCAGGGTAATAGGCTAAATAGCATAAATTAAGGAAACCACTTTATATTACTAGTCTTCTACTATTTCACGAGGACAATACATAATTAGCATACAGTTAACAGTTTTAGGCTAGAAGGTAGTATGAAAAACAAGTTCATTCATTTTCACGTCTTTCATTTTCATTTCTCACTGAACTGAACATTGAACTAGGCCTAGTTCAAAGTTGAAATGTTGAACTATGAACATGTGTCAACTGATCTTTGAACTACTTCATAAAAAGTGTGAACTTGCACAACACTGCATACGGCGCAGTTAAACCGAACACATATTTAATACACTTATTACATAAAAGCATACCATTAAGGATAGCACAATAAAGAGAGAAATAAGCCAGCCTCTAACTTCTTCTTGCCTAACTTCTCCATCTAACTGACCAGTACAATGACAGTATGTGATTTGTGAACGTCTGATGTTGTGATTTAGTTTTGGCTGCTGCTCGCCAGAGCGTAGAGCCAATCAGATTGAACCACCTGCTGCAAATGAAAGAAATCACAAAATGAATAGAAAAAAACAAAAACAATAGGCCAATTCTTACAGACTAAATGACTATTTGTCAACGTCGCCCACATAGTAAATACACGAGGCGTCACGACAGCAGCCGTCCATCACCTGCAGGGCCCAGCCGTTGACACTGACAGGCAGCAGCACTATAGCCTGTCCTCTTTCATCACGCTCACGTACACGCACCCACGCACGCGCGCGAACCCACTCGCGCCCTCACGCACGCGCTTCCTCCTTCCTGCGCTCAGCTGGGATCCAGTCAGACCAGAAATGGCTAGCGACCAAGTCGACAGTGCCGCGGCCGAAGTGGACGAGAAAGTCAATTCATCGGAGCCGGACTTCGATGACTTCCAGGAGCGCAGTGGTCAGCTCCAGAAGAGACAGGCTCGCGTGACGGTCAAGTACAACAGGAAAGAGCTGCAGAGGCGGCTGGACGTGGAGAAATGGATCGACGAGTCCATGGACAAGCTCTACTCGGGCCAAGTGAGTGTGTAGCGATAAAACAATGGCAAACATGCTGTATCTACTATCGATGAGGAAGTTGCAACATAATATATCATCAGAAGTTGTCTTTTTTTTTTTTTTTTTTTAACTTGTTGAGTCTTGGCTCGTTATCTGTTGGCCAAGTCTCAGCCGCGAGAAGGAAACTTTTGCATGTATGGATTTTAAGTCACATTCAAGATGTGTGTACATTGCGCAATGGTGTGTCGCATGAATCTCGGCCGTGCACCGCATAGCTTTTGATTTGATGGTCTGGCCGCGTTCATCCTGTCATATTATTGCATCTTATTCGAGGCAAACAGTGTGAGATGGAGTAAACAGCCCGTCTTGGCGCTCTCGAGGTCCCATGCAGTGTTTATTGATACCTTATCACTGTTGCGTCAAGTTCGAAGATGACCGATAATAGGCGTCTAGTTCTCCTTAAAAGGCCAAACATCCCGGGGGGGGGGGAAACCGATGACCACTGTTGCTGGACAGGGAGGGTGGGGTTCCCCACTGCCTTACAAGGGCAGCATTTTGGGACCAGAACATGTGTGAGGGACGAGGAAGAGAGGATGGAGAGAACATTATTGATGTCCCTTGAGGAGGTGTACAACACAAACACCAGCCGCCCGGAAATAGTTAAGAGACCGATGTTCTCTATTGGGTGTGTTGTGGACCACGGGGCCCCCTAGGACACTGAGTGGGTTTGGTCATACGTTAGGCTTTACATTGTAGGAAAACAAAGCCAGGCCACCAAGCAGGGATTGGTGACTTGTTTTACATTATAAAACAGGTATTTGCATAGCGCAGTGGGTAAAAAAAAAAAAGACACTTCACCAGACAGTGCGCTCCTGTTGCAACAGGTGTTTGATGCGTGAATATAAATCCCTGCCCTCGAGACACTTTCACGGGCCTGTTAAAGACACAGCTTTTCTCCTGTCGAGTGGTTTCACGAGAGGAGAATCCAACCGCTGCTGCACCTAGACAAGGAGTCACCTCAGCCCAACGCACAAACACATCTGGTGATGTTGGCGGTGTGGGGGTTTACAGATCCCTAGTGCTATGCAGCGGGGGAGAGGACCATTTGTACCAGGACACCAGTCTAATTACACTAACAAAGTGTTGAGTGATGGATTGGGGTTGAGCGTGCCCGTCCGTTGGGCCGGTACAAAGGCTGCTTGTTTCGCTGCGAGCATGCAGCCCGCTGCTGTGCGGTGTTGACGTCCACATTGTTTCTGCCTTGGCTTTGAGCCGTGAGAAATGAAAGTCGATATACTTTGTGGCGGCCGAACTCAAAACGATAATGTTGGTTTAATGAGCGTCGTTCATCACCGGGTCACACTCGCGCTGTTGCCTGACTGTACGCTGTGTGTGTGTGTGTGTGTGTGTGTGTGTGTGTGTGTGTGTGTGTGCGTGCGTGCGTGTGTGTGTGTGTCGACAGGAGGTCAACATGCCAGAGGAGGTGAACATAGATGACCTGATCGATTTGCCCAACGATGAAGAGAGAGTGAAAAAGTTACAGGTAAGGACACTCAGGAGAAATGTGATCAAACCACATACCATAAACCTATAGGCAATATATAATGCATGTCAGTCATTATCAATAATGGATCACGCATAATATAGACAAGCAGACAGACAGAAGGGATGTGCATGTGAATCCAGAGAATGTCAATGCGTTTGTGTCAATGGTTTACATTTCTCTGTCCAAAAACAGGAGCTGCTCCAAAACTGCTCAAACAACACCAAGGTATGTCGACACGCATGCAGATTCCTGGCGCTACAGTTCAGCGTGACCCCAAGCATGTTTCGTGTCGTTTACCTTGTGTGTCTCTCGGCCCCTGACATGTTATACACATCACGCAAGCATGCATGACATAATCCAGACCCTTAGTCTCAATGGTCAAAGGGCAGCGCCTGACTCTCCTTGCCACGGTCAGTCTAAATGTCTTGACAGGCAGTATTTGTCTTCCCCCCCCCCCCTCCCACCACCACCACCACCACCACCACCACCACCAGCACCACCACCAGAACAATACGTCTCTTTTGAACCCAGTGTGTAGCGTGCATCCTGCGTAGTGCTTGTTCAGTTAGCAGAGCGCCGCCGGATGAAATTGAAACCGGCGCATGTGGGAAAAACGGGTGCCGGGTTCGGCCGAGTTGGGAAAGCCCTGGCCGAGGTGGGAAGAAGAAGATGAAGATAAAGACGAAGATGATTCTCTTGATAATCTGAATGCGACCGAATGTGTGTTTCTGTAAAACACCACACCCGCCCCCGCCCCCCATTCACACAGGAGGTGTCTATTTGGGCTTGTGGCGGTGCAAACGCATGCGAGCAAAAAAGTCTGAAGCTGTGATTATTTCTGGTGTTTGCTGCTTGAGAGGCCAGATGGGCGGTGCACGCTGTTTAATGCAGAGACCCAAACAAGGGCCTTAGGATCCAGACGTTGATTTGCATCTACTCAAATCACGCCGTCGCAACAGGAAGTGGCAATGTTCAACACTGCTTGGTGTTTACGCTGGCGAGCGATGCGGTTTCTTTGTGTAGTTTACAGCCTGGTGGGCGGTCTTCAACATCTCAAGTGTTGCTTTGGAAAGTCAAGACGTTCTGTGCCGGAAACCAGGCACGCTAAACTGTACTTTCAAAGAAGGAGCTCTTTATCTGAGCTTAGCTTTTAATAGGCCGACAGGCCCCTGGATGTCACTGGACAGTCCATTTAAAGAATAGAATGGCAGTGGGTGTATGGGCTGTCTTCATCATGGCCCTGTCAACTCGAATGCTCTCTCAAAGTCCCGATAGCCATTTAGGGTCTTGAATTTTGTTGAAATGCTTGTCCAGCATATTTGAAATAATTATGTCCTATCGAGAGTAGGCGTACAGTAGATAAGTGTTTCATTTCATAGTAATTGTCTTGTTTTGTGCTTTAAAGGGATATTCCGCCATTTTTGGAAATAAGCTCATTTTCCACCTTCCCTCGAGCAAAACAATCGATCTTTACCCTTTTCCTGTTCATCCAGCCGTTCTGTGAGTCTGGCGGTACAACTTTTAAATGTAGCTTAGCATAGATCATTGAATCGGATTAGACCATTGGCATCTCGCCCGCTTAGAAGTGACTATGATTTCCGGAATTTTTCCGGAATATCCCTTTAATAGTTAAGGCACACATTTTAACGAAAAATGAGAGAAAAAGGGACGAAAACAACACAAAAACTTGCTGAAAATGTCTGTGGCCATCTTACACTCAGATACCTGATATGGGAAACTCATGGCACCTAAATATTGATTGTATGCTTTCACTGTATGTGACCACTCACATGGCCAAAAACGTATTGTCCCAATATGAATCATTTCAACACTCGGTTTCAATTTCAACTCCGACTCAGTTAACCAAACAAAAACATGAAAGAAAACAAGAGAAGAATGGGTTCTCACTCAGTTCACTGAAATGAATCTGAGCTTGTCTTAATGGCAACTGTGGCGCAATGGCAACATGCTGTGAATAGAGGCTTCCTTTCAACCTCACCTCCTCACCTCTCTCTCTCTCTCTCTCTCTCTCTCCCCCTTCCCACCCTTCTCTCCCTCTCTCTCTCTCCCTCCCCCCTTCTCTCTTTCTCTCTCTCTCTCTCTCTCTCTCTCTCTCTCTCTCTCTCTCTCTCTCTCTCTCTCTCTCTCTCTCTCTCCCTCTCTCTCTCTCTCCCTCCCCCCATTCTCTCTCTCTCTCTCTCTCTCTCTCTCTCTCTCTCTCTCTCTCCCTCTCTCTCTCTCTCCCTCCCCCCCTTCTCTCTCTCTCTCTCTCTCTCTCTCTCTCTCTCTCTCTCTCTCTCTCTCTCTCTCTCTCTCTTCTCTCTCTCTCCACAGGACTTCATCCAGGCGCTGGTGGGCAAGCTGGAGGGCCTCCAGAAGCAGGACGACCTCCAGAGCGAGGGCATCGAGCATCCCGTCATCTCCCACAGCCACTACCGCCACGAGCCCTACCAGTTCAGCAACACGCACCACCAGAACCAGCAGAGCCGGGGCCACAACCACCAGACCCTCTGAGCCCGCGCTAACGCTGCCGCCGCCGTCGCCGCCACCGCCGTCCGCGGCTCAAGCTGACCCATGGTTGACCCTTTTTGGAAGAGGTGGAGCGAAGCAGCGACCGAAGGGGCGATGGGTGGGATAAGGTGGGCCTCCTGTCTCTCTGAAGAAGGCCAGGCCAGGCCTCAGCCTCATGTGGCAATACATGTTTATCTCTCTGGTTGTTGTTTTTTTCATTACCTCAAATGTTGTTAATCTTACCACTTTGATTGAAGATCATAGGAGAATAAACACAGAGCCAGCCAGGCCAGCCATTTAATTATTGTTTCTTTTGTGCTCATGGCTACTCACCTTGGCTTGTAAACTTGTGGTTGAGAATGTTGATAAAAAATAAAACTATATACAAGCAATAATAAAAAAAAAAGAATGAAAATAAAGACCTAATAACTCAACATATTCTACTGACATATCCTGGTCTGTATCTTAAACACCCCAGACACCTTCATTCACATTCAAAAAGTTTTTGAAATGCGAAGATGTTAGGCTATTACTCTATTACTGCTAAACCCTTTGGATACACACTGTCATAATGATAGCAGGTTTGACATATTTATGTGATTTGTGGTCCAAACACATTCAGAATCTATATGAATGCTGCACTGTTTGAATAAAGAAATTATTTGAATCATCTCTTCCACTTATTGGCCAACCATCCAAGAGGCGTGTTGTACACAGACTCACAGTATCACTTTGTGGCAATAATAGAATATGGCAACCTCTATTTCTGGCTGCTGTTGTCCATACCACCATTAAATCAACCCCGGGGACTTGAGGAATGTTGCTCACGAGAAGGTTGTGTTGACGGGTTACAGGTTTGGCCGAGTAACAGGAATGCGCGCTCTGCGCCCCTGCTATGCCCTAGATTGGACACTAGAGGGCACAGGTTGACAAGTCAAATTAGAAATGTGTTGGGGAAACACTTCATGTAGATTTGGGATTCAGGCTTTGGCGCACAATTATGGTGTATCAACATATATGCTGCATTATGGTACACTTAAAATAGTTTACAAACAAATACTTAGTACACTTCAAAAGAAGGTATAAAGGTGTAAGGAGTTTAAGAGATACGAGTAAATATATTAATTGAGGTGACATATTGAGTGATATTCTAGATGTTATCATATTCCTATCTGGAGCATCTTTATATTCACTTTGTGTGTCTCTTCTATGTGTTCTACGTGTTCTATGTGAACTGACTGACTGCTTATTTTAGCTGAGTTTCTGTGTGGAGTTCAAGGTCCTGGACAACTTGTCCTCTCCATGAGGAAGCTAGTAAACACACACACAAACACATGCACACACGCACAAACACGCACATGCACACGTGCGTTCACACACACAGACACACACATGCCCACGTGCGTGCACACACACACACGCACACACACACACACACACACGCATGGGCACATGCACACACACACACACACACACACACACACACACGCACGCACGCACGCACGCACGCACACACACACACACACACACACACACACACACACACACACACACACACACACACACACACACACACACACACACACACACACAGGGTTATTTTCCCAGCATATGCAGAAGAAATGACAGACGACAGGGAAACACAAACGGTATCTCCACACTTTCTTGTCTCATCCTTCTAACATCATCCTCTGTTGCTATGCAGTCATGTCCTTCATACTCACTGGTGAGAGCAGTCTCTGGGGTGGGTGACGAGGAGGCGGCGCCGGGGTAGTGATGGAATGGGGTGGGGTGGGGGGGTGGGGTGGGGGGGGGTGGGGGGTAGGGGTGGGGTGCGGGGGGTGGGGGTGTGAGGGTTTGGGGGCGGGGGGTAAAAGGACGGGGGACGGGCACTTCCTGAGGAAAAACCATCACCCTCTACCACAATAGAGGCCGTCTCTCTCTCTCTCTCTCTAGCTCTCTCTCTCTCTTTCTCTCCTGGCCCACTGAGTCTACTTACAGCCACACTTCCACACTTTTTTTTAGTCTCTCAAACAATACACAGACACTCACACACACTCAGGCACACGCAGACCCAGTGAGACCCAGTGGAGTCTTATACATGCGTCTCTCTCTCTCAGGATGAAATTGCACTGAAGCTCTGCACGACCGTCACACCAGGTAAGTGTCGTCCAGAAGGACCTCCAGACGTCTGGAATATTGAATGTTTCACCGTGGTCAGGGAAGTTCCAGGGAAGCCCGTGGTGATAGCTGAGCTTCAGAACGGGTCAAGGTGTAGATTTGTTTCTGTCTTAGATAGAAGGCTCGCAACACTCTGTGTACGATCAGATGGTGATGCAATACATCTGTGATGTGTTGCTGATTAACAAGTTTTTCTTGTGTCAGGGTTGATATTATCTTGTGCTGAAGACGTTGCCCATATCTGCTCTTCCATGCGTGAAAGCTCACGATATGGATATATATATATATATAGAATAGATATGTTCTCAGCTTTATGTCTATGTCTTTATGTCTTTTAAGAGTATATATACCTTATTGGCTGGGCATTTCAAATATGAAGCCACAAAACAGTACAAATGAATGATCATTTTGTAGTCAAAGTGCAGCTAAAAAGCCGTAGTAAATGATGAAGCATTAACTGAAGGCTTCTGTTACATGGAGAGGTTTCACTACATGTTAACAAAGTGTCCAAACAATGCTTAGTCTAGGGGTTCAGAGAGTGTTGACATGATGGACACCTTCTTGGTGATGTATTTGAAAGTATATCATGTTTGTCTGAGATAAGACAATTTTTCTTTTTATCATAGTTAAATGTTTTCAAAATCAAAAATCAACAAAAAATCCATGGTTACAATATTTGAATAATGAGGCAGAAAGCATCAGGATAGTGCAAAAAATGTTTAAAAAATACGTTAAACTTTAACTTTAAATAGGTGCACAGGTGTGCCCCCTTATAGTTCAAATGACAAAGTACTTTTTCCCACAATCTGCAACTCTTCATGTTGACATGTGCTCCATGCAACAACAGAACAAAATGCATTTTATGTTTCTTAAAAATAATAATATTCTCAAATTGAACAAAAAAATGTTTACATTTGCAAATGATTGGATTAAATTCACGTTTATTTAGTTGAGATGATTTTCTTCAATCATTATACAGGTGTATTGTATTACCATGCAGCTGTAATATTAATCAAGCTTTTTTCCATGTGAATTGATATCCTCTGCCATAATTACTTTATAATCGTTGAAAGCCAGAGCTTCCTGTTAAAGGACTCTGTGACCATTGCAATACAATGGTCACAGAGTCCAAGTGAAGAAAAAAAAGGATTCAGAAATCTTGTGACAATTGAAGTAAAATCTGATAGTAACACACATATCTTCATTAATGTATTTAACAACTGAGCCAATAGTTTTTTAGATTTCAAGAGTTTGTTACTGTTTCCCCTAAAGGTGTGCCATACAAACATTTTCCTCTTAAAAAAGAAACACTATTACTTATTATTCAGAATCATATATCTGAATATTATCCATATCTCATGAAGAATGTATAGAAAAACTTAGAAACTCCTGCCACTCAAGTCTTCAACATTTTACACCAGTCCTACTGGTTTATTTGGCATCAAACGATATTGTTTATATGAGTTTGTCCAACACATGTATTTTGTCAGGGAAAATATACAAGCCATTCTCTATATTCAACAATATTTAGAATCCATATTTCCTGAGCTTTTGGCAAGCAGTGTTATGAAATTGACCTGAAATGATATTGCAAAGTCTTTTTCATTGGACTGTATTATATGTATCATATGACATTTTTCGAATGCATTTTGTGTTATATGCGGTTAAAAAAGTGAGGTGTGACATCCATAAATTTTTGATTGTGCATATATTGTGTCAGCAATAACATTAACCTTAATCTTCTGTTTCTCATGTCTAGTGGGTTGAGCTGATTAATGTGGTTTTAGATGTATATTACACTCCTAACAAAGGTGTATCTGACAAAAGTAATAAAAAAGCCAACCAATATCAAAATAGCTTGACGAGACTTTGTACTGATACTATTGTGCTCTTGTTCTGACTGCATAATATACAACACACTGCTTAAAGAACGGTAATCATGCAACGCATTTGTTGTCTTTTCAGTTCGTTGAAACCCAGAGAGTGTGACATGCCCATTCTAAAGAAGCTCCCGGGCAGATCCAAGAGCTGCCACGAGTTCCCAAGGACCACAGGGGAGCTGATCCTGCCCAGACTGGACCTGGACCTCAAGGACCTGAATGACCTCAACCACCTGCAGGACCTCCAGGACATGAAGGACCTCAACCCCTTCCACGAGGTGGACCTCGGGGAGGACGAGAGGAACGGCGCTGACGACCCTGGCCTCATTATGGGCGAGGTCAGGGGTTACCACCAGCAGCAGCAGCAGCAGCAGCAGCACTGGACGCCCCGGGACGGTGAGGTGGAGGAGAACGAGGTGAACGCGGAGAGACACGGGGCGGGGAACCCCAAGGGCAGACCCCTGCGCGGGACGCTGGAGCGGATCTGCGGGGTGTCGCCCCTCAAGACCCTGGGCAAGCTGGGCAAGGGGCTTCGCATCTCCGGCCGCAGCGTTTGGGGGGGTGGGGGCACGGCCCAGAGAAGCCCCGCGGGCGCCAACACACCTCCGCCGGAGAAGGAGAAAAGGAAAGGACTACGCAGAAGCTCAGAGGAAATCATGACGCTGCTCCGGTGAGCAGGGGAAGCTGCAGAGGCGCCACTTATGGTAGAGGGGTTGTGACCTCACAAATATGATAGCAGTGACAAGTAACAAGTGTGTTTGAAAAATATATCGAATAACTGGAAAAAAACATCTCAAAACTCAACACATCTTGTCACCGTACCAACTGCACAAAATCGTTTTCTCAAGAGAAGTTTCTTAATGTGTCATTTGGGCTCTTTGGAAAAACAAATCCAAATTAGGGTTATGTAATAGCTCTCATCGTCTTTCCAGATGGTAGGGGTTCCCTGCAGAATAACAAACAATGCATTTACAGCATCAACAGAAATAATCCAGTTGATCCAAGACAGAACGTTCCAGAAGTTTTCCTAAACAAACTATTCTAGTCAGTTGTTGCAAGTACCAGATTCACTCATCCCACCCCATAGTGCTATTACTACCTTAAGAGTTATGTAATGACCCAGTCACAAACCTGTTGATCTCAGGAACTGCTGTTGTTTGTCAGGTCTATTTTGTGAACTTGCGTTGCTCCGTGAATGGAGCTATTTTTAACAGAGACATTGTCCTCATTCCCAACAGGCAGGGACGTTTTCGCACATGTGCAGATATGTAGCATTCCGATTGTGGGTGCTGCTATACTATACCCGAACACCCGCACACACACGCGGAAATTCACGCAGGCTTTTCAAGTTGCGCCAATGTTCACATGTTGGACTGGTTTGTGCCCCCATGGTTTAACAGTTTGGCGAGAGGGTCACGTGCTAACGGAGGTCCTCTGGGGATCAGCTTCACAGGAAGGCGGAAGGAGACGCGTCGCGAGAGCCTGCCCTGCGGGGACCTGAGCATGGACCACGAGGCAGAAGTTCGCCGGCGGCCCTCCTTCTTCCAGCTGGTCAGCCTGGGCAAGCTGAAGCGCGAGTCCATGTCCGACCGGAGCTCCCAGGAGGCCGAGGATGAGGAGGAAGAGGAGGAGCCGGTCGTCAAGGCCAGGGAGCCGCTCTCAGGTACGGTCTGCCCGCTGGACAGGGTCCGGGTGTGTGATGCGCGTCTGTGACGTCGATGGGCCTTGGCTTGCTAGGGTGCGATGTGCCCGACCATTTGTTATACAGAACCACCTGGGAAGTCATCCTTGGAAAGTGTATGGAATCGGTGATTGGATGAGCAATCTGTCTATCACCATCTATCACGTCGATGACGTAGTTCCTCACACATCTCTTGTACCGCAGTGCCCCATCCTCTACGGTGCTGATTGTTCTGAAGTACTGTAGTTTGGCCACAGGCACATTACTTGAAACCTGGGTATATGGTTTCTAGTGTGCACTTGGTCTCGCCACGTTGAACTTGCCACATTGAACCGCTATGTCCAGTTGAATTTCCTCTCAATTCGAGAACACCCTGTGATGAGTTTATAATGTCCTCCAGTGGGTTAGTCATCAACCGACAGCGGGATCAGGAAACCCCTTCACTTCCTCCAAAAATTCCCACCTTCCCGATACACAAGTTCACCCAAGCTGTCATCCTCACAGCTCTACCATGACCCTGGCCTCTGAACGGAGGTCAAAGAGCAACACATAATTCAACTTGCCTTCTTTTTTGTTCTTCCATGTTTTTGTGTGTCTCGGAGAAATGATCCCGACTCTCTCTTATCTCCCACCCACAGTATTGGAGATCCTACAGTTGGTGAACAACCGGGACCTCCTCCAGGCCGACACACACATCCAGGAGCTGGAGCGAGAGTGTGAGGTGCTCTCTGGATTGCCCAACACATCTAATCTCACCCCAAGCTTCCCCAGTACCCCTTCAAGCATAGGCTCCTCGACACCCTCGCTCCAGGACGACCTTCTCAGCTCCAACGCCACCCTGGACTCGGGGCGACGGAAGGCCAAGGACGTGGAGCTCCTCTATGAGGCTCTGCAAAGGGAGATGTGGGACATAGTGCGCGAGTCCCTCCGCCAGCCCAGCGCGGGGCCCAACCTGGGCCTCGTCGTGCTGGTGATCCAGCAGGAGGAGCACGCCGACGCCACCTGGGCTCTGAAGGAGGACAAGCCCCAGCGAGAGGGCCTCCAGAACCCCAGCCAGCCCAGCCACCGGCCGCGGAGGCTGAAGCAGAAGTGGAGGCAGGCGGTGGCAGAGGCCACCGACTGGAGCCTGCCCAACCAGATGGACACCAAAGCGGGCCAGCTGGCTCTGTACCTCGAGCGCCTGAGGAGCCGCATGGTAGACGACCTGGACGCCGCCAGGAGGAACGCCGTGTCCATCTACCCCGAGGAGTTTGCCGCGTTCCAGGTGTACGTGGAGAGCTACCACCGCGCCGTGGCTAAGAGACTCCGGACCATCACCAGCGGCCCGCTGCAGATCACCGACGTGTACTCATTGTTGGACTGGTTCTACAATATTTACAACAGGTGCGTCACACACTTTTTGTTCTTCGATTTGAACATTTAACCACCTTAAGTAGTTTAGAACAATGTACAATGAATTGATATACAATGGCTAATTTATGCTTGATTCCCGTTTTTCACCAGGGATGTCCTGGGCAATATTGGCGCATCCACACATATCAATTATTCCCATCTGGAGCCAATATTGCCCCAAGACACAGTGGAGAGGCTGGAACAAGACTGTCTCAATATTGTCAAGGTAAAGAAAAAACTGCATTCTGATTATTGCACTTTTTGCATAGTAGAACCCTCACAGAAGATCCCTTATAATATAACATGTTTATGACTTTCAGGATAAAGTCACAACAGAACTGATTCAGGTTCTGGATGAAGAGGAGAGGCGATGGGCCCAAACTCTGCACATCGAGGAGTATCAGTCCAATCTGGCACGCTCTGTCATCCAGGTACAGCTTGGTGTCATTCAGAAAATATGCTTTGGGAACTTCCAACAGTCAGTTTCCAACGGTATTGATTCAACTGTAAATCTTAATGTATGTCTATGTATCTGGTTCAGAGACTAAAGGTTGATCTGGACAGATCCACAACTGTAAGTCAGTTTTTGGGCTCCAGAGTGGCACGCTGCAGCCTTATAGGACTTGCAGATTTCCTCTATAGGTGAGTAATGGCCTACCTAAAGATTTAAAGTTAACTACCCGTAGTTTATACAAAGTTAGGTTTTAGGTTTTTTTTGTGACTCCTGCCTTTTACACAAATGTCCATGTAAGAAAATGACCAAGTTATTCAAAACATGTGATGAGAGAACACTTTGACTTCGATCAGCAAAAAAAAAGCAATTGTCTAGTTGGCATGTAACCATTAATTCAGTCCATCAATATCCTAGTTGAGATTGGCATGTGATTAGTATGTTCAATGTGTACTCATGTAAACATCCACTTGTCCAGTTTTCAGAGAAAGGTGGAGATGTTCCATGAGACTCAAGCCGAGTTTGGAGACAGAGGAGAGGGATACATTTCCAGAACAATAGCTCTCGTCAACTGCTGCCCTCCTCTCAGGTAAGTGAGCAATAAAGTGACAAAGTGGGAAACACCAACATTCTATTGAAGTTCATCTACCGAAATTGGTTGCACAGAAACGCATAGAGCTCCCTGAAATGTTCCGTGTTCGATTTTGCTCCCAAATGACCATCCTTGAGGAAGATACGTAACGCCAACTGGTTGCGTCATGATCGGTCTCTCTGAATCTGCAAGTCCTATTGGTAAAAAAACATAACATCTGTATCCTGTGTGCCCCTCAAGGACCTTTGTGCAGCGCTGCAGGCAGTGTGACCCACAGGGAAGTGAGGAGATAGCGCAGAGAGCAAACACGTCCTTGGACAGGATCATCAACCAATCAGTGCGCGTTCTATCAGACAGACTGTTTGAGCACATTAGGGTGAGAAATATGGCAAATTGTCCTCCGCTTTTGAAGTCTTTCATGTTGAAAAGTCGCAGCTTTACATGCAGCGTTTTCCTTGTCGCTCCAGCCTTTTTTCGACAAGCTGGTGAAGAGGAAATGGCTGAACAACACCGTGGCCTTTGAGGCCATCGAAGCAAGCATCAAGCAGAACTTTAAGAAGTTCCGCCGGATGGACCCACCACCATATCAGGTACGACTGATAGCCGAGATCACAGGTCCATCGCTCTGCTTCAGTTGTTTGTGGTTTTGCATGGTTGCTGGCCTTGCTGTTGATGGATCGTTCCCATGTGTGGGTCGACAGACCCTGGTGGGCGAGGTGCACAGGAGAGTCCTGGTGGAGTACGTCCGCGCCATACTGCGGGGAAGGGTCATCTGCACTTCCTCGAAGATGAGGAAGAGGATGGCTTTCCGGCTTCAGGATGAGGCCAAACAGCTCAAGGGACTGTTCAAGGATCTGGTGAGCAAGCACGGGCCTGGAGACAATTGTTTCTCAAAGAACTGCAACACACGTCTCTCAGTTGTTGAATGCTAACCTTATTTGACAACAAGTCTGCCTTTTTATCAATGCTGTTTCCAAATGGTCTAATGGTCCATTTGCCATCAACAAAGCGCTCCTTTTGCAAATCGACTCACCTACCTCACATTTCGAGTCAAGCTCAAAAGGTCTTATAAGTCAATTTTAATTGAGCCAATAGAGAGGCCAAAGACCTCAGAGTTTGGAACTGGGCATGCTTTTTCAGGAAGCGAATATCCTGTGCAAATATTCTAAATAAGCTTACTGCTAACAGTGCAGACCAGAAGTGGCTGGGAAGGCAGGCCGGTGACTCTGAATGCAGCCCGACCCTTGGGTTTCCTAGGTCACAAATAACTCAGACAGTGTTGATACAGTACAGTACGCAGAAAAATGGCTGCCGTCAGTGAGATGGAGATAGATGAAGTGGGTTTACATTAGCATCAGCCATGGAAGGGAAAAAAGGTTCAGAGGAGCCGGGCTTGCCAGTGTGGCATTTGCCCCCCGTGTGTGTGCGAGTTCAAACAAGTGTCCGTCACCTATAGGCTGACAACAGGAAGCCTCTGTGCTCAGAAGGAACTTCCTGTTCCTGTCAGCTGGCTGGCTTTGATGTGGCTCTTGGATGGCCTTGGTGGCCTCTTTTGCCAAAGAGCAGGACAAGGTTTCAGGGCAAACGCAGGGGATGAGTTTTTAATGGCTGCCTCAAAAACAACAACACAGATATTTTTAGTGAATGCCAGGCCAAAGGATTCCGACATCTTTTTTCCAAGCTCGGCACTTTAAGGAAAAAATACCATGTGGAAAAAAAACACATGAATGCTCACGTCTCCCGAATTGATCTTTGGCCTGCAATCCTTTGTAGTACTCAACAACACATTCATAGAAATTATACTTCATTCTATAAGCTTCATTTTGAACAACTTTGCGTTCAGAATTCCCCTTAGATCATAATAGTTGTCCCACTGGATTCTAGATATGGTACTGGCATTTTTATTAATTGGAGTTTTAGAAAAATGCTTTAAAGCTCTCTTTCGCATTAGGAATCGGGCTCATCCTGGTTGGACAGCCTCATCTGCCACCTGGCTGACATCATTCTCCTGGAAGACACCCCCTCCATTCAGATGGAGGTGGCCATGCTGGTGAAAGACTTTCCAGACATACGGTAAGCCATGAGCCATTTTTTCCCCCAACTCCGTCAAGCTTCCGCCATCAATGACTCAGGTGTCACTCATCCCAGGAAAAAAAAAAATTCCACTGTTCCCGCGAAGGGCGGCCATGCCGTGTGTGGAGCTGAACTCTCACGGGGCTGTTTTTGGCGCTCGGCCTGAGGTGGGGAAATCGAAAGAGAATGTATAGTCTTTTTGTTGACACAATGGATCAAAACAAGGAAAAGACTCGCGGAAACATAACTACATTAACCTGGCTATTTCGGGCGACCGGCAAGGGTCTGTTTTGAGAATAGAAGAGGCTGAAGGGGCCCTCAAGGGGAGTCCCAGCAACAACCCCCCCCCCCCCCACCACCACCAACACATACACACACACACACACACACACACACACACAAACACACACACACACACACACACACACACAAACACACACACACACACACACACACGCACCCTCCCCAGGCTGTTTGTGTTGCTGCTTGAAGCTCAGGTGACAGTTTTGGCAATTCACCGCCGGCTGTGACGCATGGCCCGTGGCGCAGCAGACAGGAAGTGCAGGGGAGTTCCTATTCCTGCCCCCCCCAGGGGAGACAGTCTGGTGCCACGGGTTGGAATCCAAGGGGGGGTGAGGTGGGTGGGGTGGGGTGGGGGGGATGTGGGGGCAGGGGTTAGATGATAAGAGCCATAAATAAAAAAGAATTAGAACAAACTAAAAGTGGACTTCTCTTCCGCTGGCGCTGCCATCCTGCCCTGTAAGTGACGCAACGGTTTGAGTATCCGTCTGACGCGATGACGCCTTGGCTGGCGTGTCTTCACTCTGTGCGCTTCCATACACAGAGGAGTATGAGTGAAGGGTGAGCACACACAGGACCCCGGGAACCCCCCCCCCCCCCCCCCGCATCCATAGTACATGTAGCACTCGGGTGGGCCATAAGAAGAGCTCCAACACACACACACACACACTCACACGCACGCACACGCACGCACGCACGCACACACACACGCACACGCACACACACTCACCCCGGTTGTTGTCGGCAGTAGCACAGTGGACAGAGCAGGTGGACAGAGCGGGGGGTCGTCCGCTAACCGTAGGGTCGGCGGTTCGATCCCCTGGATCCCCCCCCGCCCCCTACATGTCTAACCCCACACACATGATGTAAACTGAACTGTAACTCGCTTCCGACGAAAAAAAAAGCACCTGCTAAACGCCCCCCTTTTCCCCTTCCCCCCCCCCTTCACCACCGCCGTCCCGACAGGAAGCGTCACGTGTCCACGCTGCTGAATGTGCGGGGCATGATGCGGCAGGCGGAGCGGCAGGAGATCCTCAACGTGGTGAAGGACTTCGAGAGCAGCGCGGCGCTGATGTGCCGCGAGCACGCCGTGTTCGCCGACATCCCCATCACCTCGGAGGTGCACTGCCTCAGCCTGGGCTTCCTGCGCCTGGCCATGAGCGTCGCCAACTGGTTCTCGGAGCGCCGCCACGGCGCCGCCGCCCGCCGCCAGCGGGCCGGCGGGAGGGACGCAGCAGCAGCGGCGGTGGCGGGGGCGGGGGCCGGGGCGAACCGCGGCCATGATGCGTCGCGGCACGCCGAGGAGGACGCGGATGGGACTCACAGAGAGGACTAAGGAGGGGGGGTGGGGATGCGGGACGGGTGGGTTGGGGTGGGGTGGGGTGGGGCTTAGAGAGGGTGTTGGGGGGGAGGGGGGGGGGGTCGTAGATGAGGAACGACCGACCGACCGAGCGATCACGCATGTATACACACACTGTGAACGTTTGTGAGGATTCCGATCATGCACCTTGATAAAAAAAAAAAAAACGAAAAAAAAAGAAAAAAAACATAAGGCGATCGATCGGCTATGCCGGAGTATTGCGAGCGAAGCCGTTCCAAGAAAGCTGAATGAAGAAACTTGAGCTCAGGTACTTCTCTTCGTGTACATCGTGCTTTCTCCACGCCAAACGTCTCGTCGGCCCACGGAGGAACGCCGACGTGACACACCCAACCCCGTAGTCCTCCATAGTCCAGGTCATCTCGAGTCGCACACATTTTACAGCACGCATTTACAAAAAAACAAAACAAAGACAAGTCATATCTTACATACATTTATGCAGTTTCTCTAAAATGAATGCCATGTAGGCCACCTTTCCTGCACCTGCCTG
>JAXIVH010000012.1:10254684-10290936 GCA_036785325.1 Urophycis tenuis | reverse complement strand
TCCCCATAAACTGTTTACAAGTCCATAGGGAGGACTCCCACCTTACAAAAGTCCTCCTCACTCACTCCCCCAGTGGTCCTTAACTGGTCTCCCCTCAGGACCCACATGTGTCATAAGTCTCTTAAGTCATAACCCAAAAAAAGAAAAAAAATCTATTTGGCAATCTTGCAGTAAATCAACAACGCCGTCATGTACAGTTAAAAACACGGAGGGAGCGAAAAGCAGATTTGTGGACAAACACCCGCGTGAAACACGGAAGGAACATGAACGAACATCAAGCATTGGAACTGAACTCCCCGGCTCCATTCAGGAGGACCCCCGAACGCTAACCCTTCGTCCCTCTCTCTCTCTCTCTCTCTCTCTCTCTCTCTCTCTCTCTCTCTCTCTCTATCTCTCTCTATCTCTCTCTCTCTCTCACACAGTCGCCATCTACCTGGGCATCAAAAAGCGTCCGAGTCCCGGGCCGTCGGACGTGGCTGGGATCTGAGGCGGGGGGGCGGGCGATGGCGGCGGCGGCGGCGGCGGTGTCTTGCGGCGACGGGACCCCGCCGAGGTGGTCCTGGCCCTGCGGGACGCGGCGCTGAGTTGCGGCTGCCAGGTCCACCACGCCGGCCCCTTCCTGCTCTCCTGCAGCCGCGGCGCGGGCCGCGGCCCGCGTGGCCTTCCACGCCGAGGTGTGCCACCTGTCCACGGGGGGCGCCTCCGAGACTTCTAATGGGGTGCGCTACACACGCCTCTGGGGGGCGCCGTTGGCCTTTAGGGACATCGCCACCCAGATCTCTAAGGACCTTGAGCTTTGAAAAAAAAAAAACGGAGGGGGGCCCCCGTGTGTTTTTTTTGTTGTTGTCTTTGGGGTGTGTGTGAGTGTGTGTGTGCGTGTGTGTGTGTGTGTGTGTGTGTGTGTGTGTGCGTGTGCGGTGTGTGGTGTGTGTGTATGTGTGTGTGTGTGTGTGTGTGTGTGTGTGTGTGTGTGTGCGTGTGCGTGCGTGTGTGTGTGTGTGTGTGTGTGTGTGTCATTCTGTGTGGGTTAAAGTGTATGCCTGCGTGTGTGAGGAAAAAGTGGGGGGGTGGTGGATGACACACACAAAAAAAAAAGAAGAAAAAGTAGGAGAAGGAGCAAGGGGCTGGACCCACAAATCACACTTCTCCTCCTGGTTTATAAAGACCCATGGACACACACGCACGCACACGCACACACACACACACACACACACACACACACACACACACACACACACACACATACCTACTTCACCCTTTTAGTCACAAAGTCCGAGACCCCCCCCCCCCCTCCTCCTCCTCCACCACCACCACGACAACCACCACCACCATCACCACCACCACCATCACCACCACCGCCCACCACCTCCGCCCACGCCTTCCCCCCCAGCAGTGCCCCCCCCCCCCCCCCCCACACACACACAACCCCCCCCCCCCCCGGACTCACCCACACCACGCCCCCCCCCTCGACCTACTGAGCGACTCTGCCCGTCGGCGGTGGACTCACGGGGCAGCGAGACCCCCCCCCCCCCCAGCTTGGTATTTTGTAGTGCTACTCTAGCCATAAAAAAAAACAACAAAAAAAAACAATTTGTTATTTGTTACGAACATTTTCTTTGTTATTCCGTTTCTTTGTTTTTTTCGCTCGCGTCGGTTTGTTTCATTCCGTGGTTTCGTCACGTAGTCGCGAGAGACACAGCGTCTCGTCGTCGTTCGAAAAAGCCAAGTCCAGTGCATCTCTTTTTTTTTTTTTTTGCGTGAACAGACGTACGGTTTGTTTGGTTTTGTATTCCCTGTTCGATCCTGTTTGACATTGACCACCAGTGATTATATCCACCACCGTCGTTTTTTTTTTTTTTTTTTTTTTTTTTGTCACCTGTGGACAATCTGCACAAATGCCACTCAGTGATCAGTTGAGTGCCCCAACAGAGGGGGTTGTGGGTTGTATGTTTTTGGTTTGTGTACATAGTGTAAGCTGCCATCGGATTACTGTCACACAGTGTGTGTGTGTGTGTGTGTGTGTGTGGGGGGGGGGTTATCATTTTGGGTTGACGTGGCTTCGAAGCGGCCAATCAGAATGCAGTTCTCGGGTCGGCTAACATGCCAGTGATATCAACTGTGTTAAAATGGCAGGGAAGGGATGTTTTTTTCCCTCCCCCCCACTTTTGCATTGAATCGGCCCGGCGCCAATTCCGCAGCATCCACTAAGGCGTTAAAGAAGTACGTACACTTCTTGGCCAATAGACACAAGTCGTAAGCTCTTTTTTTCTGGCACAGCTAAATGTTCACTTCACTATTCCTTCACTTTACCATACAGGCTCCTGCCAAACCAATATGGAGGTTAACTACTCTGGGTGGAAACAATTAACCTTACGTAACTGTTTTCTTCTTATGTCAGCTTCCCTGAGAAAATTACTAATAATGACAAAAAAAAAGGTCTGTACAGTTACGTAGTAGATATTGTTTTGGAAAACAAATTGCACATAGCTCTCAGATTGACCTTAATGTTTACATTGGCCCTGGTTATTTAAACATATCAGTGACCCTTTGGGTGCTCCCATGGACCCAACCTCAGTGTTTCATACCATTTATAAAATTAGCATTCAAACAGCTGAATTGGAGATTCCACAGTTATTTTGAATTTTGAATACAATTGGTTAGCTCAAAATGCAAACTTTAAAAAGCAGTCCCATTCTAGAACATTGCCTTGGAAAGTCCCTGAGGTTATCTATCAATCAATCTATCTATCTATCTATCTATCTATCTATCTATCTATCTATCTATCTATCTATCTATCTATCTATCTATCTATCTATCTATCTATCTACAACCTAACTCTCTGCTCTCTTGCTGTTCTGTTGCCTACTCAATTGACATTTTACATTTATACTGGTGAGCCTCCAACATGAACTGGAGTCTATACTGGTATCTGTTGGGATGTTAAGGGAACGTTCTGGAATAACTTGCAAATAGAAGTCTTATTGTCTCCTCAATCAGGTTGCCTTTAAAGTCCCCCCCCCCATCAAAAAAACCCACCATCAGACAGTATCTATTTGATGTAAAGGGAACAAAAAAATGAGAACTGAGAAAGGTTTAGATCTCTCCTGTGGTTTTTAAAATGAAAAACGTTCCTTGCATCCATTTTGGCTGCCATGTTAACATTAACATGGTCGGTTGTGGCTTCGCTCATGTGGATCTCTCTCTCTCTCTCTCTCTCTCTCTCTCTCTCTCTCTCTCTCATACACACACACATTCAATCTCTCAGTCTCTCCCCCCAATCCATTGAAACTGTGTTATGCCTTTCTCGGTCGACACCCCCGCGTTTAACAGGGGCGCGCGTCACACACCGTAGCCGTCCGCCATCTTGTGTGTAACATTAGACGCCCCCCACCTCTCAGAAATGGGGTGCCGCCGGTTGTCCGATGGTGGATCATTCGGCCCCCTCTCGTCTTGGTGGGGGGGGGGGGTGTGTGTGTGTGTTTTGGGGTTCTGTGTTTTATTGATTTCTGTGTTTGGCAGGGAAACGCCCATTAGCTGTCATTCCACTCGCAGTCATGTCGTAGACCCGTTTATATAAATATATATATATAAATATATCTCCTTAGATATCCTCAGTCCTGTTTCGTCTGTGCTGTTACATGAGTCACGACACAAACCCGATATCGAGGAGAATAGTTTGACCTGTCCTCCCTGCTCAGGGCGCAAAGGCAGACACAAAACATGGATGCCCGGATGCTCTGTCTCCTCCCTGGACTTTCTCATTGTGGTGTATATTAGCATTAGGTAATATAGACCTCAATGCACTTTGCTTTTGACTTGAATCAGCTCCTTCCAGTGTGCCTGTACAGGTAAAAACTGAGAACTGGCCACTGGGGGGCGCCAATGTCTTAAATGTGAAACACTTCAATTTGTGGATATTTGCACAGGTACTTTATTTATTTTTTAGAATAATATCATTCAAAAAAACTGGATTCATATCAGTCAGTTAATGGCTGTATATAAAATATATGAATAAAGTATATATCTTAGAGCTCAAGGTTTATTTATAGGTAGAGCAAGGGAAGTAATTCTAGTTTAAAAACAGTTTCTGTCAATGACAACGGGGAATAATACTGACCTGCAATACTGCATGACTACAGAGTTTCGGTCTAAAGGGGAAAAATGAAAAAAAAATGAAAATATCCACACCTACAAGTGGAAGCTACATGCCACATGGGCCCAGTTTTAGGTATGACAAGAAATAAAAAAAACTACAAATAAGTCAAAAGATATGGTGCTCTATGTACTATCCTTTCCCCGGACCACAAGTATGCGAAAAATGGAAAAGTTATTTAGGACCATATTGTTTGCAAAAATAAAAGAAAATAACACGGAATATTTGTTTACGTATGGAGCTTTTCAAAAGGTCCGTCAAAAATATTCAGATATGTCCTTAATTTAACAAAAAAAAAAAACGACGAAAAAAAAACCCCTCCAAAGGGGAGCTGAAGGAACCGTGCTAAAGTAGAATAATTACCAATTTGTAAACGCTTCTACACTTTGTTACGAGGGAGTCCACGCCCGTCCAGAGACAAGCCCCGAATTGACGGAAAAGCCTTCGGATTGCATTCAAGCCATAGAAACATGGATTTTAATGATTTCAAGATTACAAAAGGCCTCTGGTGGGAAGTATACGTGTGTGTGTGTGTGTGCGTGTGGGGGGCTACCGAAGAGTTTTGGCGGAAAGGGACACACTGATGAAGGTAGAGACGAGGCCTCAATTTTGCGTGAGCTGGATGGACGTTAGTCCGACAGTGGAATATACTCTGTGAAATCTATAGAACGTGTATTTTGAGGGAGGCCGATGGTGGATGTGTGCTGGGTTACGTCGACTCGGACACAGATTGTCATTGGATATGTGTGGAGTTAGCTTAATTGTTACAGTATTATGTTCCTGGAGGAAACTTAGTATTTTAAAAGTGCACTGTCATTCTGGAGCCAGATTTTGTAACCAGTTGTTGTAATATGCAAATGGGGACTAATGGAAGTGAAGAAGATGCACAGTTTGGTAATAAAGTGATTCTGCTCCCCTCTGCTGTTTGATCTTCCCCTCAGAAAACAAACTGTAAAGTGAGATTTATTGGTTGTGGTATAAAAGGAAAAAATGGAGCTGACGATTAATAAAAATTCACATATGTTGCCATTTTCCCTCTATTTATTTTTCTCCTCTTTTTTGAAATATCCATCTACATGTTTTCACCAACGCTACTGTAACGATGGTAGAGGGGGGAAAAAAGACAAGCTAACCTAATGCATGCGGGTGGTGTGCGTTTATCATGTTTCCTTTTCAAGTCGTCACGCTGATGTCGGTTGGTAATTCAGGAGTCACCTTTAACTGAAGCTACTCACAACGAATATGGACGGTTGACTTAGGGGAAAAAAAACCTGCAGGCGCCTTGCTCAAACTCACAGGAAGGCTAGCGCACTAGCCTTGCTCAAACTCACGGTAAGGCTAGCGCACTAGCCTTGCTCAAACTCACAGCAAGGCTAGTGCGCTAGACTTGCTCAAACTCACGGTAAGGCTAGCGCACTAGCCTTGCTCAAACTCACAGCAAGGCTAGTGCGCTAGCACCGGCTGGGTCTGCACAGTGCCCGGCGAGGTTGTGAAACACAATACCATTCAATGCCACACAATAGACTCGGATTGGTATGGTAGTATCACTTGGGATCTTCCTTTTTTTTATTGAAACAGTTTCAACACATGTTGACTTTTTTACAACAGAAAAAAAAATACGATGGTGCCGTGTCGGTCAGGCCGAGCCCGGCTCAACAGATCCCGCAATTTTTACCGCCAGAAAGAACGTGAGAAAAAGAAGAGAGGAAGAGGATAGAAGACCAGGAGAGGAACCGAAAAAAAGAGAGGAATAAAAAGAAAGAAAGACAGAAAGTATGGTGAGAAAAATAAAGAGTTGGAAGATGTTGGGTGAATGGATGGGTGGGTGGGGGGGAGAAGAGGTGAGCAGAGTCAAGAGTCTCTAGGCGTTGCAGAGGAACCGCCCCCTCCCAGTTCACCTGTTGGTTTGGCTCAATTGATTGCACATCACGGTGTGGTCACTAGGAGTAGGTGTGAAAAAAAAGGTGAATCATTGTCCTTTTTTTTTTTTTTTTTTTACTTCTGGGCGGGGATCATGCTGTCGATGGCCTCTCCCTTCTCCAGCTTCTTCTCCATCTCCACCATCAGCTTGACACCATCCACCACCAGCTGCACCTGGGCCACCTCGGAGGAGCCCAGACGATCAGCGTTGGAGATGTCGAACACTCCACCAACGGAGGCGGTGTCCACACCACCTGAGGAAGGAAGCCAGGGAGGTGAGTGACAGCAGACAAGGAACTGATAGAAAGATGCTAAATACAAGTCGGTTGTGATATTTTGATAATCTGATTGATTCTTCCAGGCTTCTATCGAGGCCATGTAGTTAACGGGGCGATGCAGTTAACGGACATGGCCATGAAAAAATGAAGAGATGATATGACCAAGACCTCTACTGTGTCCTCTATGGTAGCTATGGCCCTGGTTACCACTGGGGGCATTGGCTCTGAGCACACGCAAACATGACCCCCTGTCATGTGCTCTGCGGTTAGCTACGGCCCTGGTCGGCAGCAGAGGCTAACGGGAGGAACACGCGGGGCTTTTTTGCTGCACCTGTTCCACGCTTCTGCAGACGCAGCCTGGTGAGGATCTCCTCGAACTTGGCGTGTGTGCTCAGCTTGGGCAGCTTGACGTGCACGCCGCCGCGCAGGCCGGTTCCCAGGTTGGAGGGGCAGGTCAGCACGTAGCCGATATGCTCGTTCCACATGAAGCCGTGGTTGTGCTTCTTGAAGATCTCCTCAATCTGGACGACAGGGAAGGAGGAGGAGCGGCAGACAATGAACATCTTTTGCGTGAATATTAAAGCCGGACCTGAGACCAGGCGGGGGGGGGGCAGAGCATTTATGACAAGTTGCACATGAGTCATGGCTCAGCGTGGCGGTGGGGCACATACCCTCTGGAGACCGACGCAGAAGCGTCTGAAGACCTCCCTCATGTTGCCGCCCTGCTGCATGGAGATGACGCGGAGATGGTCCTCCTCGTTCACCCAGACCAGGAAGGACTTGGCGTCGTTGTGCCTGGCGAAGGAAGGACAAAGAGGGATCGACGTGAGTCAGTGTGTTTCACACACACACACACACACTACAACAGGTGGCCACAGACATGTGTGTCTCGCCGGCTTGACGCGAGGGGGGAGGGGGGGGGTGGCCGGCGCTGCTCACCAGATGCCTCTGCCGTCGGGCCAGTCACGGGCCATGCCGGCGCAGGTCAGCAGGGGGGAGACGGGCTTGTCGAACAGGAAGTGATCGTTGATCAGCTGGTCCTGCTCGGCATCAGTCATGGACTTCAGGGGGTAGTACTTTCCCTTGAACTCACCATCCAGGCTGGTCAGAGCTGAGGGGGGTGGGGGGGGAGATGAACAAACGACAGCACGGACACATGAAGGGCTGATGCTATCTCCTCATGGCAACATTAAACAGGACTTGACTCAAGGACCACATCGCAGTACTGATCTGTCCTGCTCTTTAGATACCCACAGTAACCTGGAGATCAGCTAGAAACAGGACTACATGGGAGCTAGCACGGTGTGTCCAACTGCCCCCGCCCTTTGCTACTGTTAACAACCAAGGATCTCACCTTCGACGGACAGTTTCTCGATGGCTCTGCGCTCGCCACGGCTGTTGTGGGGGGGGAGGGTGTACCCCTTGATGCTGCGGCCGGTACGCACACGGCTGGACAGCACGTAGTTGGGGTCCAGGTCGTCACCGCCCTAAACAACAAGCCCACCGCGTCAGTGAATGACAACAGTGCGTCCACCCTGGCGCCGTGGTCTGTGTTGTTGGTCTAGGTTGTGGAGCTGGGCGCACTGTACCTTCAGGTTCTCGAAGTTCAGGTCAGTTGCGTGCTTGTCGGTGGGCTTGTATCCACCATGACGGTCGGAGATGATGGGGTCCAACAGATCCTTGAAGACCTCGTAGGACTCCTCGTCACCAGCGACGCAGCCAACGGTCATGATGAAGGGGTGACCTGAGCGAGAGAGAGAGAGAGAGAGAGAGAGAGAGAGAGTGTGGAAAATTGGTCAGCGAGACGGTTGTGAAACAACAGCAAAAACGCTGCACCTGCCGCTAGCTAGCCGGGCTCATGTTTCGTAGGTCTTTTGATGCGTCTTTGAGCGGCTCACCTGGATTATCAACACCAGTCTGGATCACATCATCCAGGGTGTAACCGCTAGGTGTCTGCTTGTCCCTCAGCTTGCCATAGATCTCCTTGGTCAGAACCTTGGCCATATGGTTGTTGTGCTTGGACAGGTCAGGGAACTCCTCCTCAACGGTGAAGTTGAGCTTGAAGTTGTTGTGGGTGTTTCCGAAAGGCATGATTGCGTTTCTCACACTGCGAAAAGAAAGGGTCGCGCGTTAAGGCAAATTGGATCCGCAAATAACGACAAAGATTGTGGCTCTGAACGGACTATTCCCAGACACACGCGCTTGTGTGCGTGACCATAGACGTGCAATTGATACCTTAGGAATGTCACATATAGTGAGGCAAGGTTGGTATGATATGATAGCCATTGGGACAGGTGCAAAGCAAAGGAATGCCGGTAACAAGTGTCACTCAATTCCCAACGGATCAAATGTCCTATAGAAATAGATTTAGTGGGTGGAGCCTCTGTTGAATAATTATTTTTAGCGTTAGCCCCCTCCCTCCCTCACTTATCACCCGTTGTGATTACAACAATGTGAAACATTTTTTACAAATGATTTTGTCACGAATTGTCCATCAGGGTACAGTGTCCTCACTCTAGGCTATGGAAAATCTGTCAACAAATCAAAAGGTCAACGAGAATGCATCTTAAAATCATACATATCATACACATATTATATTAATGTTACTTATTCAGAATTTTTGCCAGTCCCATCACTTTACAAAACACAGACATCGCATACAAAACATTGAACTACATAAATTACCATATTGACTGCTTCATAAAATGTAATGCCCTTGACAATGTTTTGACATTTTGCTAGATCGTTTGGTGTTGAATGCCCTACAAAGAGCCACTACAGAGTGTAATCTTTTGATTTTGAGGGGTGGAGGGGGAGGGACTTTTACGACTGGTTATTAAACACGTCAAGGCCATTTTACACCTGCTCCAAACCCACCACGCGTCACGTGAGGCTGCACCTGTTCACGCATATCCACGTCTGTATAGCAACTTACCAAGTGCATGAAGCGCTCTGCTAATGTACATGTTAACCAGCAACAGCAAAAACAACTACAAGCCCATGCAACGACCACATACACTTTGCAGACAAAATCAAGGACATTTCCTGCAGCATCCAACGCCTCCTCATCTTATTTTCTTGTTCTACTGCAGAACTGAAATCTTAAATACTAAAATACTAAAACGTCCTTCCCTTCAATAGAATAATTGACAACAAGTCAGCACACGAATTCTCCAACGCCGGCCCTAAACAAATTTTTAAAAGTCTGTGCGGTACTTTCTCGATTGTTAGCCATTGTTACGGTTCAGAAGCATCTTCGAGTCACTGCAGTTCAGTCCATATTTTTGCATTGCCTTCCTTAATCCCGCGCACACGTCTGTGACATTTCCGTTTTCATTGACTTTTGCATTGCTTGTATTTACCTGCACACTAGACAAGAATAGAAGTTACAGTCCTTGGGATCAGATCCTGTTCACCAGAGCCAAAGTAGGGGTCACCCAACTTGGCTGCTGTTTTCCAGCGCTTATATACTCACCAGAGGAGCAGCCATTGGCTTTGCTATTTTAGTATCCGCTGGCCCCCCATTGGTCAGAGCCGGTAGCCGGTCAACGAACAGCCCCCTGCATTTACGTCTTGGATATTCAAGACAGGCGCTGGAGCTGTCGCCCCTTGGCCCATACATAGAACCAGTTGCTCCGAGGGAGAGCTGGAGAGGGGAGGAGGGTGAGCCTTGGGGAAGAGGTGTGTGTGGTGGCAGGGGTCATGAGACCCCTGTGCAGTCACCCAAAAAGAGCTGAGCAGCACATTTCCTAGTCGTGTTACAGTGGGCATAAGGAACATTGTGTGAAGGTGACGGGAAGACTCCGAAGAAGAGGGTGTTTAAGTCCTAATTTCTCCCATCTATTTTAAGAAAGATATTTATCAACCTCCAATTAACTGCCAAGGCATGCCGCTGTTTAGCGCATCAATGAAAGGATGATCCAAACTTGTCAATGTCAAACTATGCTAACCTCAGACATCTGATGGATACCTACTTGATGAACATGAATGGGCGCCAATAGAACATCTCATGGACTGTCCTGGAATGCCTCCAGATTCAGCGAGTGAGGAGAAACATCAGGCAATGCATGAGTTTCATGAGATAGAGTTGGAAAAAAAGGCAGATAGATCTCCTACAGGCATATGAACTAGAGCAACACACTCTGTTACTCCGTTACTATGGTTTGCTCTAGTTTGTTGGGCCAATTGTTAGGCACCAAAGATTAGAAGGAACTAAGCCTACAGCTCCGGGGAATGTTGAAGATGAAAGACGATGCCAGTGCTGCACATTAGCTTCATTAGGGTCTGTCAAATTGGCTACTCTCACATGTCTTGCGCCATTTCACCCATGCGTTTCCTTCACAGCTGACTAGTGTTTGATTTCACCAACTGCCAAGACAAAAGTCACAAGTCTAAAAGAGTGAAAGACAAGTTTTAACCACTGCCCCTTGCATCTCGTCGTCTTCCTCCATGTTGTCTATGATGTTCCTAATGGGGACAGTGGCTATTACATCACAGTCAAAGAAGCATGGCTATGATTGACTGCCAGGCCTCTTGAGTCTCTACAGTCTTGAGGCTTGTGTAGAGTCTGTGGCACAATGCACTCTGACCTGCTTCATTGCTGAGCAATGAAGCAGCGTGAAGCTTGATGGATGTTTGGGTGTACCTGAACCTCCCCAATGGCCCGTGGCAGACCGCAGACATCCATTCACCCCTTCCCTGACACCTTATCACCCGACGTGATGAAACCAGTTTTAAATACCCTGCTTTTCTTGCAGAGCCATACGGGTTTGTTAGTAGAGGCACCGGTCCAAGTAGAAGGTTGGGTGTGGAGACAGTATGTGTGTGTGTGTGTGTGTGTGTGTGACGTCCTGACGTCCCGATGTGTCTGTGCTGAGACGTGGCCAATTGGCAACAGGCGCTCTGGCCTTTTTCCCCCATGACCCACACCTGCTTCACCCAATCACACCCCTCCCCCATTTTCCCTGTGTCCGTCATCAGTCACATTATGTACCGCAGCCCCGGCTACAGCCGCCTCCAGCCTGTACCCAGCATCAGCATCACCACCACCACCACATCCACCACTTCCACCACCCCCACCTTCCAGACCCATCCACTGTACACTTACATAAGTACACACTTGCGTGTACTTGCGTACAAGTACTCATCCAAACCGCTCTGGGGTTTGTGTTTCACCTCCCATCTTATGTGCCCTGACCCCCCACCAGCAAACCCCTGCCCCACCCCCAGACCCCTCCCACCCCAGCAGTGTCCTGTTACTCAGCTGTCTGCCGCCTGTCCCTTCCTCGTGGGGGGCTACCAAATTAGTCTCTGTCCAGGCTTGCCCTACTCTGTGCCCACCCCCAACAGCCCCAAAACACACAAGCCTTCACCCATACACACGCACGCACACACACGCACACACACACACACACACACGCACACACACACGCGCACACACACGCACACACACATGTACGCACGCACGCACGCACACACACACGCAGGCACAAAACACACACACGCACACACACACACGCGCACACACGCACACACACACACACACACACGCACGCATGCAGGCACACACTCACGCACAAAACACACGCAAACACACACGCAGACGCACACGCACACACTCCACCATGACCCATTCACATGTGCTCTAACTGCAGGGTATGGGTCATGCATGACTTTCACACAAATGTGTAATGCTACCACTTTCAGCGGCGATATCTGACAGAGACGCGCCGCACCGAGAGAAACGTGCGAACGCGTAGACCGAGCGTGCGAATGTTCATGAAGCGGCTGAACCCACAGGATCAGCTGCAAGGACGGCAAGTGTGGCGCCTCAGTGTGTGCATTCTCCCCCAACGCCAACAAGTGGTGAGGGTGTGAGCGGCGAGGGCAGGGAGCAGTGGCACCAGGGGGTGGGGGTGGGTGGGGCGTGGGGCGTGGGGGGGGTGTGAACTCCTGAAGGAGTAGCGGAGAGCAAATTTCTCGCCGCGCCTGGTGGTGTTCAAGGACAGTTATGCAACGGGCCTGTGAAATCACAGCGTTTGATGGCGGCTGTTCCACGCTGTGAAACTCCCTTCATGCTCCGGGGGGGGGTGTTGAAACCCCAGCGGGCCAATCCCTTGCAGACCCTAAAGACTTCTGCAAGAATGATCCATATACGTTAAATGAACTGTAAAGAACTGTGTGTGTCACTATAATTACATGGGATTCACTCAAGCTAGCATAGACACATTTTCGGAGTTGGCAATTTCACAATCGTGTTTCCGAAGAAGCGATCCCTGGGCGTCTTGGGAAAAGGACACTTGGTTCGCGCCTTTGGAGAACACCTCTCTCTCTCTTGGAGCGGTTATGACTTGACCCGCGGAGAGGAGGAATCCAGTAGCAGTGACCCATGTCAGAATAGCAGCGCGGCAGGCTGCAGCTGCTCCCCGCCACAGTGTTTGCGTGTGTTTTCATGCAAGTTGTGTTGGCAGCCGTTCGCTGCACAGTGTGTGCAGCCATGGCTGCATTCGAAATGCACGGACACACGACACATTCGATTATTTGCCCGGCGACAGCAAATTGCGCTTTTACTGCCCCCCCCTCTATAAATAGCACATTTACGACCGACCGATATTTATTACTCGTCACCTGCATTCAAATGTCCACCTGTCTATGCCTCTATGGAACAGAGCCGCAGACACTGTTTACAATGCATGTATGTACATTACAATTGAACTATATGCAATTTCGCACTCAGTAATGTAACCTCATTTGTGGAGCAGATCGTATTTATTTCAAGGCCATCGACTTTAACGCACCTTTTAAACGGTGTGTATTTTAGTTTTAAATCTTAAAAAAAAAAACTGCATTCCCACATTGGGTTGCGTGACTCGCCACACTCCTGTGGCACGCGTGTTTTAAACACTGCCGATGGCCCGCGGGGGAGCCTGAACATTGTGTGAATCAAGCCTTCTCTGGAGACCGCCGTGTCTGTGTGAGTGTCTGAGGCCGGGGCCCTGGCCATTGAAAGGGGAGCCGGGGGCCCCCGCTCTGCCGTACACCGTGTGGTCCGACTGGAGGCTATACTTATCCCCGGGCTTTGGCTTGTCCATCTGCAGTAGGTCCTTTGCCAGCCCCAACAACTCAAGCTGATTCCATTTCACCAAGTCAGGGTTTTTTACGTTTCATAGCGTGGACTACCTGCCCCGACGCAAAAAAAAAAGCACAACTGGAAAGTACAAATATCTGGGGCTGTGGGTGACAGAACGAATGACTCGAATGAAAGTCCAAAGCTTAGTATTTCTGAGGTTTTGCACAGAGCAGGTGCATCGTGCCAGAGCAGGATGGGCTGGGCTACTGTATTTTTTAAATGGTTTACCATTTCAAAATGTTACCTAACACATGGAAATTTACCAAAATGTGTTGGAAATAGATATAGATATGTTTATGATGTATAAAAAGATTATATAGGCATTCTTAAAAAAAAAAAAGAGAAAACAACTATATGCAAGTATGCATACAGTTTATTTTGGGGAAGTGAAAATTAAGTTATCCACTATGTGCTGTGTGTTAGAAAAATTAAGATTTTGGTCGATGAAAAGGTCATGTATTTCTGTAGCCGTGAACATGGTACATGGTTGACTGCATGCCAAGTTGTTGGGAATTTAACATGTGACGCAACCATGCCCCACATGCATACAGCCAACCATATGCATGTCCCACTCAGGATGCAGCTGTAAAACCCAGCCATTCACCAATGAATGCGTTTGAAGCTGCTGACATAGAATAACTTTGTACATCCTATATGGGAAATGTGGGAACGTGGGTGTCTCAGCAGAGGGTACAGGACAGCAGTAGAATTACAAATATGTTTAATATTTGTTTTGTTTTCAATAGCACTACAACACTACTACAATGTTGCCAAAAAAATGTGTCTGCATACGCAAAAGAGAAGGAAATGCAAACGACTGTAATATTATCATTTAATGGCTACATTCAGGTTGTACGTGTTTGCGTTTGGTGTTGAACCGAGCTGACAACTGGGCCATGCAGGAGCACCGCTAGTGTGCACTTTAACCATCAACCCAGTTTATTTATTCAGAGGCTGCCGCTTCATCCACCCTCGGCAGTGCTAATGTGCTCCGCGGCCGCTTCTTGGCTCAAAGTGTTTGCTCAACTGCTTCGGGCGGATCAGCTGATAAAGACAACCGTGAACCCGGGGTCAGAGTGGTCACATGCTGCACAACATGCCCGAGCCACGACACACACACACACACACACACACACACACACACACACACACACAGGAGGACAACAGGTGGTCCTTTGGAGCAGGCCTCTGGTGCGGATGGTGCAAGGGGGTGTGTTGTGCACCAACACACAACATGGCGACGGTTGTTGGGCGGATTGTTGTCCGGTTTTCACACTTGTGCACTTTGTGCACTTTTTTTTTTTGTACAGATTTTTCACACAAAGCTCACGATCTCAAAGTCAGAGGTGTGTGGTGTATGTTAAATCCAAACAGGCAGGCAGTAGTGCAAGTGCCATTTCAGTTCCACACATTATTGAATGACATTCCCCTGACCCTTCACCCCTACCAGTGCCTTTGTGCATACAGGCACTGTGCTTTGAGCTGAGATGTTTTAATTTGTATTTTTATCATCATATTATTAGTAGTGGTGGTAGAAGAATTAGCAAGGATGATTGCACTACATATCCTAATTGAAAACAAAATTACCTTTGTCCCCCCCCCCCACACACACACACACACACCTCAGTGGAACAATTTCAGTGGCTATTTTTACAGGAGAGGAGCTCAGGATGGAACCATTGGACACCGGCCAAAGAGTTTACCTCCAGAGCGAATGCACACTAAACATAGCCTCCTTGTCTCCCGCCTAAATATTACAAACATGGGCTGCAATATTGTACACCAATGTGTCTTCCAAAGTATTCATGTTACAATAAACAATAGCCAGGTCCATCTCTGAAAGAGGACAGCTAAACAATACATGCAGGCGGCGTGCACAGTGTGTGTGTGTGTGTCATGCTTCCACGCTAATTGCTAACAGAGACCAATGATATGGATGTCGCATTTTGGGACTTATTCAGTCGGTCACCGAGTCTTGCACATTCCTCTGTGCAAGTAATACAATAAGTGGACGTCATACCGATACATCCTGAGACAACTTCTAGTGCAGGGTTTTTTTTTTCTATTTATTTATACTTTGTGTGTTTGTTTAGTGTCTAGTTTTTTTTTTTTGCGTTGTATTGCATTGTCTTTTAATAATTGTCTTCCCCCGAATCCAGGATGCAGGGTTCTGTGCAGGTAGTCACAAGTGTATCCTGATAGGAGCATGGCTTGTGTAAACAGATTCTGCTGCCCTCTGCTTCCCTGGCTTCCTTCCAGAAGTCCAGGCCTTATATGGTCAGGGGGTGTTCTCCACCACCCCAGCAGCTGACCCATAAATTACCCCCCTTAAACTCCATGGCAGAAGATCCCCCAAAACTCTCCTCACTCTTGCACTGCTATATATTATATGGTATATATACATGTGGTATATATTATATAATGATAGTTATATAATTGGAATGCTTGAAACTTTCTGGTTCTGGTGAGTTGCTTACTGTATTAACAGCAATGAAGTGTTTCACCTTCTCCTGACAAATGTACTTATTGTAAGTCACTTTGGACAAAAGTGTTATGCCCTAAATGTAAATATATGTACATGTATATTATATACTGTATATATAATGCTTCAAGCGTTACATAAAAAATGATACAAACTAATTTGATCCAACCGTTCCAAGTTCTCCCTTCTTCATTTGGTGAACAAATGATCACAGAAGGTGTTAAATGACATGGTTATTGATATATTTTGAAATAAACACACAAAAAGCATGTTGACTTCCAGTTGACACACACACACACACAGAAAGTGTTTGAGGTGTCCACATGGTGGGGCTATTTATTGGCAAAGCTCTTTCACAACAGCCATCTACATTCACTCTTGCTCTCCTGACATCATTGTACACAGGAAGTGGAAACACAGGCCAAACATGGCCTCAGGAATGCCTTGTGAATCAAATGAAAGGTTCAGCTGAGTTCATCTCAGTGATGGGTGGGGTCCGGTGCCGGTAAAGGTATGTAACGGTGAAGCTAGTCACAAATGCGACCAAACCAGCGAGGACACAAGAGACAGACCCCCGTTGAACTTTCACCTCCTGTACAAACACAGTACAATCCACATGTCCAAAATGCACCACCAAGTCACCGCGTTAATCAAATATGGAAAATGATTGTACCAAGGAAGGCCTATTCAAATTATGTTTTCTCCATGGAATGACACAGCACTCGTGCTGTGGTGGGACATATATCTGTCATTATCTCATTTAATATGGGGCAATCACCCACCACTCTCTGAAGGATGTTGGTGACCTCATCAGCGATGTCTCTGATTTGGTCGGCACTCTGACTGGCGGTCTTAATGGGTTCCACCTTCTCCTCCTCTGAGATCTTCTCTCTCTCTGGCTGAACATCCACGGATGGAAAACCGGAAGAGCAATCTACACATTGCACACCAAAAAATGATCAAGCTGCGGTTCTGTTGTTCTCATGAATCCTGCTTCTTGAGGTAGTGGGCCTTATACACTTATAGCAGCCATCGTGGTTCCAAATGCTGGCTAGGTGGTGCATTCATTCTACAAGATGGATCCAAGATGGCCGCTAGATGAATAAGGCCCATCCATCCATCCATCCATCCATTATCAAAACCGCTTATCCTCTATGAGGGTCGCGGGGGGGCTGGAGCCAATCCCAGCTGCAACGGGCGAGAGGCGGGGTACACCCTGGACAGGTCGCCAGCCTATCACAGGGCTAACATATATAGACGAACAACCATTCACACTCACATACACACCTATGGTCAATTTAGAGACACCAATTAACCTAATCCCCAACCTGCATGTTTTTGGTCTGTGGGAGGAAGCCGGAGTACCCGGAGAGAACCCACGCAAGCACGGGGAGAACATGCAAACTCCACACAGAAAGGTCCCGGGTCCCAGGTGGATTCGAACCCAGAACCCTCTTGCTGTGTCAGGTGACAGTGCTAACCACTGCTAACCACTGCACCACCGTGCCGCCTGAATAAGGCCCATAGATACTGAAATACTTTCACAAATAGGCTCATACCCCACAGTATCATTGTAATACATATTTGCCCATTTTGCAATACAGCAAAAAAAAAAATTACACTATGCCAAGATCTCTATCAAGGACTATGATTGACAAACCATTGGGTTGCGTTGATTTTTACCTAAACAATCAAGGATCTCTATTATTGTAGCTAGGGGTGCCAGACTGCTTCCTGCAGATGTCAATAGAGTTACAAGGCAGAACTACAGCGAGAATGTAGCTGAAAATTCTCCACTTTTTTTCCCCAGCCTCTGACTCAAGAGCAGGGGACGGTGTCATATGGCAAGGCCAGTTTATTCAAATAGCATCCTTCGAACACAGGGCCATTCATAAGTTTCGTGCTTTACAAAGGCAGAAAGGGCATCATCATTGGCCTTCGCTGAGCAGCAGTACATCCTGGCTAGAAACTGTCAACGTTGGTGCACCTGCAGCAGGTCTGTTGTCCCCTGGGACAGATGGAGGCTGGGGAAAGGAAGTCAGGGGTGTCTGTGTGGCAACACTGCAGGTCTGGTGGGTCCTGCTGTGGTCAGCAGAGCATCTCTCGTCTCTTGGGCAAGGCTACACAATCATATCGTAGTCATATTTTGTCATTTGGCAGATGTTTTTTATCCAAAGTGACATCCAGTGACTACTAGAGCCATTGTGCAGACCACAATGGCATGTTATTTACGTTTTGCTATGATAGTCTTTGATAGTCAATCAGCTTTATAGGAACTTAATACTAGCGTCTTTGAATCTAGCGCCATCTACTGGGCGGCTACAATTTACGTTTGGTTTAACCAGCTGTCAGAATGAATTGACCACGTATGATTCCAAGCAGAACATGGGCAGTGTTATTAAAAATACAATGCTCACCCTTTGACATTTATATTGTGAAGATTTTCTTTCATGACCAGCACCTTTCGGACAATTCTGCCATCTGTGGACACTCATAACTGTAGGATAAGAGCCAGAGCGCAAAGAGCCCCACTCGCCATTATACAGTGATGTGTATAGGGTGTTCTATAAGATGTGTGTTTCCCAGTGTCAGCCGCTTGTGGCGTAATAATGTGTAACAGCAAGGGACACACAACGCTCTAGGCATTCGAGTTCCAAATATGAACCGATATTGTGATATCCGAGAGAAGCCGAACATTACCGATTCTCGCCGAGCTTTCCCGAATGCGTGACAAAAACTCAAAACTGCATGCAAGCTGACTCCGATCTTTCCTGCTGCCTTTCAAGCCAAATCGATTTTATAAGGCCTTAACCAATCTTGGCCGCCTGTCAATGTCAGTGTGTGTATCAGTCAGACTAGGAAAGTACCAAAAATGTGAACACAAAATATATACGCTATATATGAAAAAAAAAGTTGTAAAGTTGTTCCGCCACTGGTTGTTAATTTTGTTTTATTAATTAAAACCTTACATGATGAACATAGTGTTGGCAGTCTTGGCAAACATTGCTGGAAGACGCATCCTTGTGTAGTGAACCCAATAATGTGTCACCACATTAACTTGAATGTAATTTAATTAAAAGAGGCTATTAATCTTTCTGTTAACTTTACGGATTGAGTGTGATTCCCGGTAATATTTGTGATATGTATATTTTATTTTTCACATATATTGTGAAAAATCGATAAGTGAAACCTTTGAGACCGGAACTGTCGCCATTCGCCATTCACACATATTACCGGGGAATCACATTCAACCCGTAAAATTAACAGAAAGATTAATTTCTTCTTTCAATGAAATTACATTCAAATTAATGTGGTGACACATCTTCACTTGCATCAACTGAATTCTCCCGTGATGAATGTCGAACATCTGTCCGCCATGTTGTCTGACCCCGTCCTACTGCTGCTGCCTCTTGTTGTTTCTGCATACAAGTTGTGGGGCTAACGACGCTGCCTTCTCCACTCACCAGCACACGCTTGTGAATATACGGACCACGGCGTTAACGTAACGATGCAGAGAAGCACACAGACAGACACGCGTGACTACTCGCGCACCAAAGTACGCACAAAAACGGAGACACGCACGGGAACGCACATACGCACACGCGCGCGGATGAACGCCCAGATGAGTGCTAATTGTTCGACATTTCCTTCGTTGATCTTCCTCTCCTCTCCTCTGTAATGACGATTGCTGGGCGATATTACAAAAATGCTGTCCCACAGGAACTCCTGGACACTACTTTTCTCAAAGGTACCAAGGGCAAGCAGGAGTAAGTGAATACACATTATTATAAAGCAGCATGTCGAGCCCATCTTCTATTGTGTTCATTTCAGAATCAGAATCAGAATCAGAAACAAGTAGGTTTGCACCTACAAGGAATTTGACTTGGTGCAATTGGTGCAAGAGAAAAGCAGTATTAAAAATACAATCAAGGATCAGCCGCAGGCAGCCGCGGCCTACTGGTTAGGGCTTCGGACTTGTAACCGGAGGGATGCCGGTTTGAACCCCGACCAGTACGAACGGCTGAAGTGCCCTTGAGCAAGGCACCTAACGCCTCACTGCTCCCCGAGCGCCGCTGTTGCAGGCAGCTCACTGCATTGGGTTTAGGTGTGTGCTTCACCTCACTGTGTTCTGAGTGTTTCACTAATTCACGATTGGGTTAAAAGCAGAGACCAAATTTCCCTCGCGGGATCAAAAGAGTAATTCTTCTTCTTCTATAAGTAAGTAAGTAAAATAACTATATATATATATATATATATATATATATATATATATATATATATATATACAATGTACAATGAATATGGAATACGGAGCAGTAGTGCATACAGAGAAAAATGGCGGTCCCGAATGAGTACACACTGTGCGTTAATGTAACACAGACGATCTGAAGATGCCACGTTAATGTAGCATGTAGGACTGTGTGGGGGGAGGGAGAGAGTCAGTGTCGGGGGGGGGGGCTCTGGGCCTTGTTGACAAGGCTAGTGGCAGACGGGAAAAAACTGTTCATGTGCCGTGAGGTTTTGGTCCTGATGGACCGCAGCCTCCTGCCAGAGGGGAGTGACGCAAAGAGTTTGTGTCCGGGGTGGGAGGGGTCGGCCATAATCTTACCTGCACGCCTCAGGGTCCTGGAGGTGTACAGGTCCTGGAGCGATGGCAGATTGCAGCCAATCACATTCTCTGCAGACCGAATGATGCGCTGCAGTCTGCCCTTGTCCTTGGCGGTGGCAGCAGCGATCCAGATGGTGATGGAGGAGATGAGGATGGACTCAATGATGGAGGAGTAGAAGTGCACCATCATTGTCCTGGGCAGGTTGAATTTCTTCAGCTGCCTCAGGAAGTACATCCTCTGCTGGGCTTTCTTGATGAGGGAGCTGATGTTCAGCTCCCACTTGAGATCCTGGGAGATGACAGTTCCCAAGAAGCGGAAAGACTCCACAGTGTCAATTGTGTAGTCGCAGAGGGTGATGGGGGCAGGTGAGGCTGAGTACTTCCTGAAGTCCACAACCAACTCCACTGTCTTTAGAGCATTGAGCTCTAGGTTGTTTCGGCTGCACCATGTCACCAAATGGTCTACCTCCCACCTGTAGTCAGACTCATCACCATCAGAAATGAGTCCAATGAGGGTGGTGTCATCCGCAAACTTCAGAAGCTTGACGGACTGGTGACTGGAGGTGCAGCTGTTTATGTACAGGGAGAAGAGCAGAGGAGAAAGAACACAGCCCTAGGGGGAACCGGTGCTGATGGTTTGTGAGCTGTGAGATGCAGATGTCTGTGAGATGCGTTTTCCCAGCTTCACATGCTGCTTCCTGTCAGACAGGAAGTCTGTAATCCACCTGCAGGTGGAGTCAGGCACACTAAGCTGGGAGAGCTTCTCCTGAAGCAGAGCCGGGATGATGGTATTGAAAGCAGAGCTGAAATCTACAAACAGGATCCTGGCGTAGGTTCCTGCGGAGTCCAGGTGGAGGATGAAGTGGAAGGCCAAGTTGACTGCATCGTCTACAGACCTGTTGGCTCTGTAAGCAAACTGCAGGGGGTCCAGGAGGGGGTCGGTGATGCCTTTCAGGTGTGAGAGCACAAGGCGCTCAAAGGACTTCATAACCACAAAGGTCAGGGCGACGGGTCTGAAGTCGTTAAGTCCTGTGGTCCTTGGCTTCTTGGGGACAGGAATTATGGTTGAGGTCTTGAAGCAGGCTGGCACGTGACATGTCTCCAGTGAGGTGTTGAAAATGTCTGTGAACACTGGAGACAGCTGATCAGTGCAGTGCTTCAAGGTGGATGGGGAGACAGAATCCGGTCCAGCAGCTTTCCGGGGGTTCTGTCTCCTAAAGAGTTTGTTGACGTCCCTCTCGTGGATGGAAAGAGTCGTCGCCGAGGTGGGTGTGGGGGTCGAGGGGGGGACCTTTAAGTTGGGCATTGGTGGAGGTGCCAGGGCCCCACTGAGGTGGGGGAGGTGGAGGTGATAAACTGGAGCTGTTGGGAGGTGTCGTGGGGGATGGTTGCAGGACTGTCCTTTTGTCTTTCAAAGCGGCAGTAGAACTCGTTCAGGTCATTGGCCAGACGATGGTCGTTGATGAAGTGGGGGGCTTTAGGCTTGTAGTTGGTGATTTGCCTAAGCCCTTTCCAGACAGACGCAGAATCATTGGCTGAGAAGTGGTGTTGGAGCTTCTCAGAGTACAGTCGTTTAGCCTCTTTCACCGCCTTGCTAAACTTGTACTTCGCCTCTTTATATATGTCTTTGTCCCCACTCCTGAAGGCCACTTCCTTATCCAACCTTAACCTTCTGAGTTTGGCTGTGAACCAGGGTTTGTCATTGTTGTAACTCACCCTGGTGCGTGTTGGAATACAGCTGTCCTCACAGAAACTGATGTAGGACGTCACAGCCTCTGTGTACTCATCCAGACTGTTGGTAGCAGTCCTGAACACATCCCAGTCAGTAGAGTCCAAACACGCCTGGAGATCCTCCACGGCCTCACTGGTCCACTTCTTTGATGTCCTCACTACAGGTTTCAATTTCTGCCTGTACGCAGGAATCAGGTGGACCATAACATGGCCAGAGTGTCCCAGTGCAGCATGGGGGACGGCGTGATAGGCATCCCTGACTGTGGTGTAGCAGTGATCCAGAATGTTCTCCTCTCTGGTCGGGCATTTAATAAGCTGTTTGTATTTAGGGAGTTCGTGAGTAAGGTTTCTTTTGTTAAATTTACCAACGACAATAACTAAGGAGTCCGGGTTGGTACGCTCCACACACAGTACCTGGTCGGCGAGCATGCGCTGTGCGTCCTGCACGTTGGCCGACGGTGGAATGAAACACCGACCTGAATGAATGAAGCGAACTCATGGGGTGAATAAAAAGGCTTACAGTTTATGATGTAAGATTCCAGATCAGGAGAACAGTGCTGCTGGATCACCGTCACGTCGTTGCACCAACGGCTGTTGATGTAAAAACAGAGTCCTCCACCTTTTGTTTTGCCGGAGAGTTCCATTTGCATCTGTGAATTGCGTTAAAAATGGCATGGTTAACTAAAACATTTGAATCCTGTCAGGGTACAAAAAAACTAGGGTACAAAAAAAAATCACAAAAAAATCTGTCCTTTTGTATCAAAGGAAAAACACAGTCTGAGCCCAACACTGACATAATCATTATGGAGCTGGATAATTCCTATCCTCTACAACAGGGGTCATCAACTACATTTGTCCGAGGGCCAGAAATTTTCTTGGCAGACATTGTGAGGGCCAGATGCTTTCGTAAAGTAAAATAAATTAACAAAATATTATATATATATATATATGGCCGACGGTGGAATGTAAACACCGACCAGAATGAATGAAGCGAACTCACGGGGTGAATTCGTGTGGATGGGGCCTGAGAAAGGCAAGGTTACCATAAAACTATGCGGTGAGTTCTGGGAAACTTAAACTTTATCTTTAAACTTTATGCCCAACTCATCAGGGCTGAGTGAATCTCAATAGCTCAGATCACACACACGCACGCGCACACACACACACACACACACACACACACACACACACACACACACACACACACACACAGCCCTCATGAGTAAGGTCAATTGTTGTGGATTGTGTTTCGGTTGATCACGCAGGTCGCTCTACAATCAACTACTCAGAACCCATGATAGCCAACTTTGAGGAGCTTATCCAGGAGCATGGCACGAGGCTGGCCTACCTGTTTCCCTTCCCAGACTTCAGTGAGTCCACATCCACGCTCCCAGTGAGGAGAAACCAAATGTTACAGTCACATCAGGAGACACCTTTGGTAAACGACTACACTTTTCAGCAACACATACATGTGGAAATGTTGTTTTTTTTTCAACATTAAAATGAAACGTGTCATGATCCATTGCAGTCACACTCACTTCTAATCCAAACCCCAAACCCCCTTTCCATTGGTCATGCATTCCTGCAAATGTATTTTATTGTGTTTTTGTGAATATGCATTCCTCACAAAAGGGATCCTTGTCATTTATCAACAGGTCACCGTGGCCCTGTAGACAAGATGTGGTTGGTAAGTAAAATCATGTTATTGGTAAGTAAAATCAACAGAGTAATTATTCTTACATATGTGTCAGGCCTTTCATGATGTGCAAGCCAGATGATGATACCAAATGGCCGAGTGTGGGAGCCGGCCCTGCCTCCCTTTTCACATAACTTTATAAATCACTGCTCCGCCCCCGGGCCTCTGTACAGTTCGCCATTTGGGTCATGTTATGCAACATCTGTTGACAATTTGGGATGTTTCATAACTGAACTTAAATAGAAGTGAGGTTGGTTCAATTAGGTCTTGATCGCTTTGTCTGTTAAGTCAATATTCTACTGTATGTCTTTTTTTTCTCATTTTCCATAGATTGTGTCCCCTTGTTCTAAGCAAGCAGCACTCAAAAGGATTCTGCTGGCCTCCATTCATGGATTATATTAAATACAAATCTGCTGAATAAACTCAATGTCTATTTCCTTAGAGGCACATTTTTTTTGTAGTACAGGTGTAACAGGCGTTGTAGTCTTGCACACTTTAAATATGATCCTTTATAGCAAAAACACATGAAGCGCACTATTACAGCATGATAAAACAATAAAACACAGGAAAGCCTATCGATGGCTGAAGAGCAAAACCTCCCATCTGCAAAATCATCCAGGAAAAGGGGGAAAGTTCATATTTCATTCTCATCTCATAACCCTTACGGCTATGTGCTGCTGTAAATAACTGAAAAAAGACATTCTTTTATTTTTATGTTCCACACAGGAAGTAAATTGTATATGCCATTGCACTACGGTTGATCCTCTTGTAAATTTGAAAATTTGTTCTTGTAAATGTATTATATACTAGCAATGGTTAACCTTGCAATTGAAATGCTTGAAACTTCTGGTGACTTTCTGGTTCTGGTGAATTTCTTACTGTATTAACAACAATTAAATTCCACCTTCTTCTGACAAATGTACTTTTTGTAATTCGCTTTGGATAAAGGCGTCTGCTAAATGCCCTGAATGTAAATGTAAATGTTTTACTGTACGGCTGCTGTGACAAAAGAATTTCCCCCCTGGGAGGACAAAAAAGTTATATCTCATCTCATCTCTCAAAACTCTCCTATCTGCACTTTGCGAGGCACCAATACCTGGTTGTTAACACATAATAAAGTAATAACTAAATAACTAAAATAACATAGTCCATAAACAGTATTGGCTGTCCTTAAAAAAAAAAGCAGAAAACCACACATTCTTTCTCTGTTCTCTCACAAGAGACGGGAGTTTTTGCTCTTGGGCCATTAATATCTCAACGTCCTCTGCCAACAAATGTGATGCCTTTAACGTGCAGATACTAGCATCTTATCAAAGATTTTATTATTATAGTATTATTTTATTATTATTTTATTCATTTATTCTTACAGAAAGGAGAAGTCAGGGGAAAGTGAGGAGGGGGTGCAGCAAATGGAGACCAGATGCTGAAAAAATAGTGGGGGGGGGGGGGGGGGGGGGGGATACAAAGAATGGTTACAAAATGAACTGGATTACCCAACTCCAACTGTGTGCATGGATTGTGTGTGTGTGTGTGTGTGTGTGGGTGTGTGTGTGTGTGTGTGTGTGTGGGTGTGTGTGTGTGTGTGTGTGTTATGTAACCAACAATTTGCATCAGGTCAGGGTGAATGTAGTGAACAATAGTGAGGAGAGAAATGCACAAAAATCAATGTTGTATGCAATTTTGCAAAACGTTGCAAAAATGTATGTTGGAGCGACTCTGAATTTAATACAAAGGTGAGGTGGTCGTTTGTTCACAAAAGGGCCTTCAAAGTTAATTATCCACAATTTAGATCAAATGCATTAACTCTAAATGAGTAGTCTAAAATGTTGCCATTCCATGGGAATTTCAATAAAAGAAAGATATAAAAAGCAATAAAAGAAATACATAACATAATAAATGAAGAAGAAAGGCAATACATTTGAATCGCGGTTTACCCTCAACATGTACAATGTGTGTGTGTGTGTGTGTGTGTGTGTGTGTGTGTGTGTGTGTGCGTGTGTGTGCCCACCCCTCTGGGGAGGAGCATTGACACCTGGGGGGGGGGTGGGAGGAAGATGATGTAGAGGATGAAGAGTGGGAGGAGAGAGTGAGGCCGGGGTCCTATATAAAGGGCTCCACAGCCCCATGTTCTTTACCTCCTGATCCTCCCATCACTGACGAGCATCCACTCTCCACCCCGCACCAACCCAGACCATGAACACCCTGCTAAGGACCCTGCCAGCCTTGCTGTGCTTGCTCAGCGTGTACGCCGACGTGACACCTGTGACGGACTTTGACGTGGCGCAGGTAAGAGAGCCGAAAACATCATGCTGGAGGAGAGCGGCATCACAAAGAGTTTTATCTGTTCAGTTGCCTCTAATTTAACCTGTCGATTCATTCCCCATGTCTACCTCTACCTCTCTCTCTCTCTCTCTCTCTCTCTCTCTCTCTCTCTCTCTCTCTGTCTCTCTCTGTCTCAGATGAATGGCAAGTGGCGTCTGGCTGGTTTCGCCACCAACGCCCAGTGGTTCGTCAACCACAAGGGCGACATGAAGATGGGCGCCATAGTCATGGCCGCCACCGAGTCGGGAGACCTGCAGACCTCTTACTCTCACCTCAAGTGAGTTGAAGCACCACTGCGTCAGGAAAACGTTCCCCCCCTCCCTCCGGTATTGGGTGAACCAGGGGCCTGCTGGGTTGGCAAGAGGTCCCATGTCTCTTTCTCTCTGTTTCAGCGCCGATGGAACCTGCTGGAGAATGTCCCAACTCCTCAAACAAGGGGGAACCGCCGGACGCTTCTCCTTCCACAGCGACGGTATGCGTGTGTGTGTGCGCACACACGCGCGCTCACATCCTCACACGTTCACATTTACATTTACATTGCGGGGCATTTAGCAGACGCTTTCATCGAAAAGCTACTTACAAAGAGTACATTTGTTAGGAGAAACCTGAAACATTGAATTGCTGCTGATACAGTCAGAAAGTCACCAGAACAAGTTGCAAGCATTTCAATTGCTTAAGGTTAACCACACAAACACAAACACAAACCCACCCACATACACACAGGCGCACGACACAAAAAGGCACGCACACACACATGTACGGGAAGACCCGCGCACCCCACTGCAAATCCCAAACGCATCGCTGAAAAGTGCCCTTTTGTCCTCGCTCCCCTCGCGCTCTTCAGTCTGGAACAACGACAACGACTTCACCTTCGTCGACGCCCAGTACGGCCAGTACGCTGTGGCCCACACCCTGAAGACCAAGGACGGAGCCAACCAGGTCGTGGTCGAGCTTTTCAGTAAGACATTCGCCCAAACACAAGACGACTCCCTCTCCGGCTCTGCCTCACACACACACACACACAAAACAAGTAAGTTCCTGTCGCGGGGTGGCGGTGGGTGTTTAACGCGTGTTGTTGTTGTTCTCTGCAGCCCGCACGCCCGAGGTGAGCGTCGCTGTGCAGCAGCTGTTCAAGCAAGTGTCCCTGGACGCCGCCATCCTGCCCGAGAACACCGTCCTGCTGCCCAACAGCGGTACGTCCACACACACACACACACACACACACACACACACACACACTGTAATGGAGGTTCACAATTCAGTAGATGCACTCACACACGGGCTGTATTTTCTGTATTTCACATTTGAAATCAAAAGTGTATCCCCACCCCCCCCTCCTCACCCCCCACCAGCACTGACCATTGTATTGATCTGATTGTTCCAGGCGAGTGCCCCGAGATGTAAAGGACCCCCCCCCCCCCCCCACACCACACACACACACACACACACACACACACTTCCACTGTTCCCTGCTGTCGTCCCAAATCCCTCCAGTTCCCTCCGCCTTCGCCCGCTCGCCTCGTCTGGAGAGGAGGACGCCCCGTTTGGAGACGGCTTGGCTCCCCCCCGTGAGCACATCAATGACCAATCAATCACTCACTCGAGGCCTCTGTCTTTTGGCTTGCCGCGCTGTAGCACGGTGGCGGACAGACAAAGGGTTTGATAAAGAGATTCAGGAAAATGCATACACAGACACACAGACACACGCACACAGGCCGACAGACACACACAGATACGCACATGCCCGTACACGCACATACACACGTCAGAAAGGAATGTATTTTTTACGATTTGTTTGATTGTGCATTTTGCTTAATAAAATGTATCAAGTAAACATATATCATGAGTTGTGCTTCTTTTGTGATGAAAACAGAAACACAAAAGTTACATAGGTAACATTACTAATCTTGGACTGTAAACTGCTTTCCTTGGAATATTGCAATTGTTAAAATAATATAATGGGTTAACCAAATGGTTACCCTAAAAAGTAATTTTTGAAACTGAATAGGAAAGAATGTAAGGAGGCATTGATGCTCCAGAAGATAAATTACAGAGCTGGCCTGGCCTTTATGACTGCGTATTAGGTCACATTAAAGTATATTTAAAGAATAATAAATTAAACAAAACTACAATTCACGCAAATTCCGCTAGGTGTCAGCAGAGTACGTATTTTCAATAAACAACAATAATTATGTTCGCGTTCCGTTTGCAAAGTTCCCTACAACCTACTCCCTAGCTACGGTGCAGAAGTACGAGCACCCGTTAATTTGGAACACCCTGCATGGCGTTATCAACAGCAGACAGCGTCGTCGTCGCACTTGAATTACATCTTCGTTCCTCAAGTCAAGAAATAGTATGCTTATGGCATGCTCACGCAACTAACATTGCTCAAAATAATTAGTAGGCCTACTCTTCAAAATAAACATGTCCAAACTCCCGTTGCCTGTGGTTAATATATTATAATGTTTAAAAGTATATTTTGATGACTTTGGGACTGTCCCACTGACGCGTCACTTTAAGTAATGCAGCTATGTTCCCCAGCCACCTACTGTGTAGTTCCCTTAATATGGAATATGGCGGAACACTCTGCACAGTCCACTTTGCAGTCCACTACTATGATGCGATCGGAACGCACCTATATCCTGTGTATATAAATTTTACGGTTACATTTTTCCCTGAAAAGATTATCCCCATGAATCCTCACTTAAACATAGGAATATCGGCGACCTATTGAACGTGAGTTTTCGTTACATGGAACGTTTGAAAAAAGCAGTTTGTTTTGTGATTCACCTTTTAAAGCAGGGAGCTAAGGAACTCGCGTATGATTGTATTGCAACATCAGGGTGGGGCGTGGTGGACGTAGCGTAGAACCTCGCTCAACGACTGTGATAAATGTCCACAAAGACTTCCTGCTTCCTCATTAGAAGTAGGCTAACCCTACCACGTTACACATTATGTCTGCCGTGGACTGGAAACAGAAATGCCAAAGAGAGTGGGCTCTCCAAGGCACGCCGATGCCCGACGGCGTAGATTGGAAGTTCGTCTTCGAATCCAAGCCGCTCGGACGGAATTTGTTGAAGAATACGACGCCTTACGGTATGACGTCAATATTGGGTTACACGTTTTTTGTTTTTTTTGTTTTTTTTTGGCAAGTTGGCAAGCTTTGACTGTTTTATTCATCAGTGAGTAACGTTGTCAACCTAGACCCATATATTGTAACACTAAACACATTGGAAAAGGTTTTACTAAATGTCTATGTCTATGACTATTTTTTTGTTTGTACTGGCAATAGTTACCTCGTAAATTACAACTTTATTGCAAGTATCGTTATTTCAAGTGCAAGTGTCGTTATTTCCTCTGTCTTTATTCAGAATGTAGTAACATGTGACATATTTTATTTAAAACTAAAAACACTTCATTGATGTCATCGGATTGTACAAAAATAACATAAATGCTCATCTATGTTTAAGTTCATGACGTGTTACAACTAAATAAAGTTCATGACGTGTTACAACTAAAATATACCAGTTGTCATTGCAATAATCACAGTGGTATTACTGTAGTCGACACGCTGGGTGTAATGCCACACCCACTATGCAGGTGTTTCAAAGGTGCACGTCTTAATGTCTCTGAATTCCTTCACAGGTTTGACTCATGACACCCCTCCTCCAGAGGAAGAACTGAGTGAATTCCCCCCAGACGGACCTCCGTGTTTCGAAGCTGAAGGTGAGAGATGGAGAGAGTGACGGCCAGAATAGTGACACTTTCTGTTATTAGAAACAGTGCATTTTGATAATCCCATTTATTTTGCACTACATTCATTCATTAGTTTACTTGTTATAGGCTAATGTAATACCTTACTTTCACCTGGATTTGACTTTGGTTTTCTACAAGTAGATTACTTTAGCCTGAAGCCCAAAAAATAAAAGGTCTCTGTTAGAACCTCAGCGTTGTAGTAAAGTGTTAAAAAAAAAAGAGGAAGACAAAAAAAGACATGGAGAAGGGGAGAGGACAGTTTCACAATTTAAAAACGAAGACTGTTGATGAATTGATGAAATATTGCATTCTTTTGCAACGCTGCAATCTCTTGCATGTAATTGTATTGCAATTTTGTATTGCAATATTGTAATTGTAATGTTAATTCTTCTTTTTTCTTAACGTCTAAGGTAACTACACTGACTGGACGACCAGAGTAGAAGTCCTTCCCTATGATAGCAATGGAATACCCGCGGGTGTGGCTGTGTGCCACTTACCCCAGTACAGGTACAGTATAAAGGCCTATAGGTGCCACTTAGTTCAACCCTCCCACACACCCTGTAATAACATGAATCAATGTGGGGCGGCAGTAGCTCAGTAGATAGGGGCGGCTGCAGCACAGTGGATAGAGCGGGTGCACAGAGCGCGTCGTCCACCTACCGTAGGGCCAGCGGTTCGATCCCCTTGATCCCCCTCCTCCTCCAACTGTCCACATGTCGAACCCCACAAATTTACTGACTGTAAGTTGCTTTGGACGTAAGCAATGTCCATTTTTCAGTGTGTACTTAAAACCAGTGTGGCCAGTGTGGCCAGTTATAGCTATAGGTTGCTTTGGTATAACAGGTTCCGACAAAATAACAATCAGCCATCAGAAAAAAAGGCCTTATTGTTCAGTCACTGCTGACACTGACTCCAGACTTTGTCCCTGTCACACCTATTGTGCAACACCACACACATCTGTGTGTGTGTGTGTGTGTGTGTGTGTGTGTGTTAATGTGTTGTCTTCTTGCACACAGCTTGTTCACTCTGGAGCAGCGTGTTGACCTGAAGGCAGAAGGATTGTGGGACGAGTTGCTGGATAAATGTCAGCCAGACATTGAGATACAAGACTGGTGGGTTGACCGTCGTATGAATGCATTTTCTTTCTTTCTACGTTTTTTTTATTTTTATTCAGCTGCGGTCATGTCTGGCTCAGCCGTCGGAGGTTAGGGATTCAATTTTCACTGGGACCAGGGTAAGAGTGAGAGGGTAAGAGGCTTTGGAAAAAACATCCGCTAAATTGAATATATACTATAAATTGCACACATAATATTAAGGTCTATGGTAGTTCAATGGAGGATATTGAGCTATTTCTCAACTAAATATCTTTGTGTCATAAATAATGTCTCAACTTCATAGTAATATTAACTACATCAGAATGGAGTCATTTGTCATAATGGAGTACAATATGGTAATTGTTAATGCAATGATGAACGAAAACAATCATCCATCCCTTTGTATACACCATCACCCCCTAGCGTGTGTATGCTGTGTCAGAATGTCAGGACGGGAAATTACATGACATCCCTTCAAAGTGGTCGTCCATACTCACCTGGGTCACACACCTGGGTCACACACCTGGGTCACTCACCTGGGTAACTCACCTGAGTCATACTCCTGAGTCACACACAGGCTAACTCACTTAGTCTGGACTAAGAACATGTCATACTGATAATGACGGGGCTGGTTTGTTATCAATTTAAATAGCAATCACTTATAGTTCCCACAAAATCCCTAAAAAATAAAGAGTTCAATGTTGTTATTTTTTCTAATATTTGAGCCAAAAAATGTATTTGTGCTTACTTCTGGTATATGGATGTACTATATGCAGTAATGCCATATGCCCCAAGTGGTGTTAAACTGGAATTACTCTTTATGGTGTTCAACTGTAACTTATTATGGTGTTTGACTGGGCGGTTCCCCCCCCCCCATACATGCGTTCCATTGGTCAGGAGGGTTGACAGACGCTTCCTTTGGGAGTTGACATACCAGAACCAATCAAAAATCACTCTCAAATGGCATGAGCTGGAAATAGTCATGACGTGTGTGTGTATGTGTGTGTGTGTGTGTGTGTGTGTGTGTGTGTGTGTGTGTGGATGTGCGTGTGTGGAAACATCTTCACCAGATTGTGGTGACGATGCTTTTCATCAGATTTTGTCTTTTTGAAAATGAAACAAAATCTATGAAAAAAAAAAAGCAAACGCATTAGTGTTCAAATTTGGTTCAGAATTTCCCAAAAAGAAAAAAAATATGTCAAAGCTATTTCATTGCATGTTCTACGTAAAGGGCTGTCTGGAGCAGAGTGATGTAGGACTTCATGATGAATCCACCCCCCCTTGTTGTGCTGTGGTGTGGTTAGGTATGAAGAGAGCCAGTTGCATGAGAGCATCTACCAGCTGCATGTCAAGTTACTGGCCGCGGATGCCCAGACGGTGCTCTCAGAGCACTCTGTCCAACCCACCGAGGACCTCAGCACATACTCACACACATGGAAAAAAGGTTGGTTTGGCTGACACCACACCATGCATTATATCTGGAGGTCCCATGAAATGACGGCCCGCATCTGGATCATCTGGTCTGCATTTTCTTTGGTGTCGTGCACATTCTGAGTGTGCTTCATTTCCAATGATTTGTAACAGGTTGCAGTTGTTTTATGCAGTCATTATTGTCATTTTCATTATTTTAATTATATTTAGGCCCACAGAGCATTACACTTTGGGCACCCCTCCATTAAATGTATTAAAGTCAATTATACTAAAAGCGTCCACCAGCTTGGATTTCATATCCACCGATGCTCAAAATAACCACCCATTTTATGAATTAATACCTTCGTCTGCCTGTAGGTGTCGCACCTGTTCACTGGCTATGGTCCTGGGGTGAGATACGTCCTCTTCAGCCATCAGGTGAAGAACAAGTTCATGTTCAAGTTGTACCCCACCCTTGTCACCGGAAGCTCAGTCACTGTCAGACCAACCAAGTCCAACTGATCGGTCCATCACCGTATGGAGAAAGAAAATGTCATTGGATATTCGGAGTCTGATGTATGATTTGCTGAATTTGCAGTTATCATAGTAGCCTACATACATTCTTTTATTATCTGAAGAAGTGTCCTTATTTGGATTTTATAGATGATCATATTTTAAGGTGTTGAAGCAATTGAATCAACGTTGAATAAATTAAATACATATCATGGGAATGATGTCGATTGGTTGTTTGTTGATCTTAAACCCCTTTTATCAATAGGCTAAAAAGTAAAGTTAAAGGTAAAAGTTAAAGTCACACCTTTTTTCTTTTTTCATGAAGTAGGCCTTCTAGAACCGCAATTACCTCAATCCAAGTCTACTGCTCCGTGGCGATGTGCACCAATCAAAGGATCTGTTGAGCAGTTGCGCATGCGCAATATCCCTTAGGAGTATTACCAACCACATGGGTATGAGCAACATCATCTTCATTGTTGTTGTGGAAACGTGAGTTAACGGGAAAGTTCGCCCGTCAGTCCGCCTGTGTATTAAGATCAGGATAGTTCACCGCAGTGTTTCCCGAGTATTTCCGAAGCAATGCCCGCTCTCCGACACGTTGTGCCATAGGCGAAAAGGTAAGAATCGACCATGTCAGTTAGTTAGATAGGAGTTAGTTATTGAAGAGGTTTCCATTGCATCTTTTTCTGGTTTAGCGCTATTGTCCAATGATAGCCCGCCGGCGGTCAAAAAACAAACAAACGAATTTACGGAGTAAAACAAAATATGGTAGGCTATGTATGATGTGTATACTTTTATTTCGCAATTAATGAAGATAGTAGCGACGCCATCTCTACCACTAAATATTGTGTCAAGTCGAGTGCGCTGTTCATTATGACAGGATAACGCGCTATATTATGCCTTTACGTTTACCCCTTTCCCCTCAAAAAGGGGTACACACCGTGACTGCACAGCCTAGAATAAGGGAAACACGGGTGTCAACGATACAATTTAAGTAGGACGAAAGAAGAGATGTAAAGGGCTTACAAACGCGCGGTGCTGACCGGTAATTTATCCTCTAGTGGGGCGCCATAAGCAATAATTAAAAAGCCAATAATTAACAAGCTTAATTAAAACATTTCTTCTGAAGCCTGATTTCCAATGGTTGATACACCGTACTGAACAATATTAGTCTTTCAAGTCGTTCAAGTTGCTTGACAAAAGATTGTGTCTTCTTACTTAGATGCAATTGCACGCTATTGAATGGAGTGGAATACCCCCCCCCCCCCCCCCCCCCCCCCCCCCCCATATAAATAGCCTACAGTTCTGTCATATTTATTTAATGTATTAAAAGTTAAAGGTGGGACATTTTACAGTGGACCTTGAACAGTGTGTTCAAGAATAGGCACTTTCTTCAATCATTTTTATAGAAGGTCTATGTGTTGTTTACATTTGGCCATTTAGAATCCAATTAATCTAATGATTAATTGAGAGCATTGATAAACATTAAAGTTGCATTCCAGTCCACAATCTTCAGTAAACAAACAAACCTAATGCCGAATATTTTATGATTTGAATGCTATAAGTTAGTTGCATTGTGTATGACTCTACTGGAAAACATTTTAGTTAGTTTAAGTTAAGCCTTTGCTGTATTTTGCGTTTAGCGTAATCTACCATAATATTGTTCTTTCTTTGATGATATTTTGTTGTTGTTGTTGTTGTTGTAAATAATAGAATTGAAGAGAGACTTGAAGTGAAGGGAAATGTCTTCTTTGTCAGACGAGCATCTGTTTTCAAATGATCTGTAACAGAGCATTTAAAGTTATGAACATTGAAAGCTACAAGAAGCAAATGTTCTGCATTCGGTTGTTTCTGTGTTTTCCTGGACAATTTGATACACAAAATCAGGAAAAGTTTAAATCCAATAATCAATGAATCAACTCATTGTTTCAGCCCTTCTACACCAGACCTTCCCTGACGCTGTCTAGCGTGTTGACTAAGCATTTGGCAATGTATTTCATCCTCACACACTCATACACACACACATACACACACACACACACACACACAACACACACCGCACACACGCACACACGCACACACACACACACCACACACACGTATCCTGTCCTATATGCAAAGAACCGTCCGAGCCAACTCAAGTTTTTCCCCACACAAATAGCGTTATTACCTAATCTGGTCTGTTTGGGTCGTCGTTGCCTAGGAACAGTTATTTATTTAGGCTATCTGCATTGGCCCTGCAGGGGAAGACAATATATACCGGGATTGAGTGGCCAAATCCAAGTCGCCGAGCGCTAACGCTTCCTGCCACTTAAACTGAAAGGCAACTCCGCGGCGTCCGTGTCAGCAGCAGTAAACCAACGCTGGGGTATTGTATGCAGGCATTGACACGTGCATCATCGTATGGTGCCACCGGACAAAAGGCGGGGGGGAAGAGCTATGTTACACCTCCCCCACCGTTCCCTCCGCGGCCCAGGGGGGATCCGTCACCACTCACCACGCAGGCCATCACAACAGCTCACCAAACCCTAGCGCCCCTGGGGGGGTCCCGAGTGGGGAGTGGGGAGGGGGGGGGAGGGTCTTTTCTACAGGTTGAGGGGGTCTCTGTGTCTTCTTGCAGGGGGGTTAATGGAATTGCCTCTCAACTCTGTCAGGTATAAAATGCAGACGCGTTACCCAAGCGCGCAGGGCTTGTGGAAGTCTGGCCGGGAACCCGTTGATTCTTTTGTATTGTCAGAGATGCGATTGGACGACGCAAGGCCTGTGCATTTTGGGTGAATTGAACGCACGTGCATTATTGAAGGAAAGCAAAATACTAGAATTGATTGTTGATCGATACAGAGCTTTCAATGCTTAATGGGTCTGATGTGACATATTAAACGGTATCTTAAGTGCGCCCAGAGGCTATGCTGTAGTTTTTGCAGGACAGCCCTCATGTCATGTTTTATTTTTCACTCCTTTGTCGTCGTTTTTCTTGCCTTGCTCATGTCCGTGTGTCCTTACAAAATGTAGCATCCCACCATGTTCAACAGATGTCATGATTTCTTACCTGGCATGGTTTTTTATGTAAAGGCAGCTCAGCAATGGATAACATTTTTGGATGTAATTGGATGTTGTCTTCATTTTGAAGATGTCAAAGTTGTTCAAAGTTCAAAGTTG
>JAXIVH010000012.1:10173316-10254484 GCA_036785325.1 Urophycis tenuis | reverse complement strand
GTAAACCAAACCCGTGCGCTCGGGCCAGCCCTGCGACCGGGCCGTCCAGATTCATGACATTCTGACCCAGGAGGAGCAGCGTGCGTCACGTGGGTGACGTCGCCTCTCCGCCGGGGGCCCTATCGACACTGACTTTCAGGGAAGTCAAGTGATTGACTGCTGGCGCACGCCGCTTGCCCCACGTCCAGGGGTTTTGTGCCACACACACACACACACACACACACACACACGTCCATTTTAAAACCCCCCCCGGGGAAGGTTGTTTTCATAGTTTTGAGGAAACCGACCCTGACCCCCAATTCTTGGCAAGCAGGTGAGTGAAACCGACGGTGAAACAAGTGAAGGTGTCCTCCGCGTCCCCGCCCCCCCCCCCCCCCCCCTCCCCCCCTAATGATGCTGGAGCCGTGGATGGGAATGATGCTCGCGCAGAATGGCAACAAATGTGTGGTTTTCAATGAAGCATGCACGTTTCGTTCGGTCATTTTGCGCTTGGCGGTTCAGTTGAGCCGCAATGGAACGGTTCCTCTGACCGTGTAATGAACGCGGTCTGCGGGATTCCTATCCCGCTCTGTAGCTCCGGGGGGATCGTGAGTTTGCTCTTATGCAGAGAAACATCTGCTGTCTGTGGATTGCATTGGAATTTCACCTGCTGTGACCCAAGAAAATGAAAAAAAGAGTGTTTTTGTTGGCATCTGTCTGAAGGCGAAAGGGGGCTTTCCTGAACGAGGCAGATTCAGCGTCCTATTCAAGATTGAAGGTTTTAGGATATAGTAATCTTCATGATGTCTTACTTTACCTTGTTTCCAGTGGTTGTATTTCTCTCGGAACGAAATGAATGATTAATTGGTTTTGCTTGTTACATTGCGATTCATTAACTGGAAGCCAAGTTTCTGGGAATGGAGTGTGTTGCGCGCCGTGACTTATTTGTGGAAAAGAGCCTTCAACTTGTTCACAGATCTGTAGTCATTGCAGCCCGTGGCCAGAGCCGTAGGATGTGGTTCAGCGGCCCGCACCTTTGCCTTCCACAGATGTTGTAACCGTATGTACGATGAAGAAGGAATACGGACAATAAGGACACTGGGGCTGCATAGAATGGCATGCGAGGAAACTCAATGATGTTGCATAGAACTGAGACGATTCAATACGCAGTGCTTTCAGTACTTATTGTAAGTCGCTTTGGGTAAAAGCGTCTGCTAAACACCCTCAATGTAAATGTAAATTCAATGAGGCTGCAAAGAGCCACTATAGCGAACACTTAAGTGATGGTGCAAGTGACAACATCGAATTGGGATTTAATGGACAGTTCTCTGTCTGGCTGATCATCTGTCTCTCTGTCAGTCTACCTCTGTGTGTGTGTGTGTGTGTGTGTGTGTGTGTGTGTGTGTGTGTGTGTGTGTGTGTGTGTGTGTGTGTGTGTGTGTGTGTGTGTGTGTGTGTGTGGGCGTGGGTGCGTGCGTGCGTGCGTGCGTGCGTGTGTGTGTTGTCCGGATAGAGATAGATTGGTTTACAGTCTGTTTCACTGCTCTCCCAGACAGGGCGCACGGGAAGCCAACGCCATCCTTCACTTATTAAAAGGATGGCTCTCTCTGGTTGAACTGCACAGTGAGTGAGTCATCTCACTGCCATGATTTGTGGGTAACTTGAGCTGGCGTCATTATACTGTAAAAGGGATTGTTGTTGTTTTTGTTGTTGTTTATGATGAGGCTTAGAAAGGGCCCCGCAGCCTTGGCTGCTGAAGTGGACGGTGGTTCGAATGGGGTTTGAATGAGTGTTGTCTCCCATTTCACAGAACATGTAAACGTGTGGTTGGTCGTTAACAAGCAATAGGCATTTAACCGCACTTGAGTGTTTTCTCTGAAAGACAAAATATTGTTGTGTTGTGCTTCCAAAACGGATATTCATGTGGTTTATCTACTACAACACAAGTTGTAGAATTCTTACAGCAGCATTGTTCAAACACACACACACACACACACACACACACACATGTAATATATATATATATGCTATATGATAATATATAGCATATAATTATTGCAATTACCTTATACATTTTTTTTATAGCTGTTGCTTTGCAGTAACCACTTGTTTATTTAGATTTGCTGTTTATGATTTGGAAAAATTTAACACATTTTTTTCTCACATTTTCTTTTTTTTTGTGGGTAATTATTAAACACGCATATGGACAAATCATATACTCCAGCAACCATTGTGATAAGAGACACACTTTTTTGTTACACTTGGCAACAGCCAAACAGATGAACAGACAGTCACCTCCATGGCAGGAAAATGTAACTTATTAGGTTTCAGGCTGTGAATGGGTTAGCGTCTGACTGCGCATCCTGTGATAGGTAAGTGGTTACCTAAGGTGGCATCAGTGGAGGAAAGCTTGTGTTCTGGTAAGGTTACCCCATGCCTTTTATTCACATGGTTCGCCAGTATTATTCATGCATCATTATATTTGAAGGACTTCTCAGCGCAATGTCTTCATGCGCTGTGTCAATGTCTCCACAGTGAAGGTTTTTTATCCGTTTGTATGTGCTTTACCGTAGACGGTGAAGTTGGTGGTCTGGCCACATGAATTCATGGCATGTAATGAGCCCAGAGGTAGTCGCTGTAATTTTGATCATTCGTGTAAAAAAAGCTTTTATCTGCAGAAAATTGCACATCCCAATGACAGCCACCATTTTGGAAGTATAGGAGTATAAGAATATAAGTTTATTATTACACATGTTGGGGGCTATTTGGTTGTTTGTACGGTCATTTGGTCATTGTTAGAATCGTGAAAATAATTTGTCCAAATGGGGCGACATTGTCGTTTTCATTCCTAGGTTGTGTAATATTTACATTGATTTAGGATTTTACAGTACTACACCTCTCATGAGTCCTCTCAATATGGCGGCGTGTCGCCAACAGAAAGAAATCCCATGATGCATTCTGATGCACAAGCCCTGTAGGCAACATCCAAAACATCTGACCCCATATCTTAATCTGTCAAAAACAAGGTTGTACTTTTTTGGCCTGTTCCTGAGCAAACCACCTTTAGCCTAAGCATCAACCGTCCAGGTTATAGGCCTTCTGGCATACCTGCTTGTGGGAAAATTTCCTCCATAAACATTCAAAACATTGGCCATTAACTTGGAGATGCAGGATCCGTTGGACAACCATTAAACACAGGCCTTACTGGTTAGGCAGAAAGATAACTTTTAGGCGCGATCTATGCGTCTATCTGATATTGGCGGTCATGCACTAAGGTTAATAAGTAACAAGCAACAATGTTGAGTAGCATGGTAGCATCTGAGCTAGTGCCTAATTGAGGAGGAGGGGTTAGCGGTAATTGACTGTCTTAAGGCCAGGTGAATGTACTGTCACCTATTGTAATGCATGCATGTGCGTCTTGTACATGGGCATGTACATCACATTGCTAGCCCGACGTTACCTCGCCGAGCTAAACGGTAAAAGGTGCTAATTCCCTGTTTGCCGGTGTTGCTATCGGTGTAAGCTAATACCAGGCAATCACTTATAGGCAATGCTGACAGACAGCAGCATGCCCCAGGCAGGTAAGGCGAGATGAGCTGTCTCACAGCTCAGTGTGTCTTTGGCGGAGGAGAGCAGGGCCCTCCCCCGCTCAACACCCCCTCCCCCCACACCCCACCCAGCCATACCACCTTGGACCTTTGGGTGAGAGAAAAGTCCACCAGAGGAGCCAGGAGTAGAGGTTATTGTTTCTATGTTATTGTGGTGAGCTGAAGTACAATTGACTTGTATTAGCAATTAGAGAATGAGAGCTAAATGTGGTGTTTGAGTGTGTTTCCAAGAACACTCTAAAGGAGGGGATCAATATCTCTCTCTCTCTCTCTCTCTCTCTCTCTCTCTCTCTCTCTCTCTCTCTCTCTCTCTCTCTCTCTCTCTCTCTCTCTCTCTCTCTCTCTCTCTCTCTCTCTCTCTCTCTCTCTCCCCCCCCCCCCCACCTCCCCCACCCCGGCCGTGTGCATAGCATAATAAGTACTCCTTCGACCGTCTCTCGTAAACAGTGCTAAGAATTGCTTGTATGAGATGACAAGGAGAGAAAGAGCCTACTATATTTAGACAGGTGCATGAATAAGTAATGCGTAGTGCTTGCTTTGTTAGAGCTGCCCTTGCGATTAATCAAACGTGCTACTGTTATTTTGTTATGCTGAAACGCCCAAGCCATGAGAGAGGGCTATGCCGCGCCGAGCACTTACGCCAATCAACCACAATTCATTTGCGATGTAAATCTCGCATCGGGACGCAACTTCCCGCTGAAGCTGACCTGTGAGTGCGCTAATCGCTTTTCGCATCGCTTTTTGTTTATGTTTTGACCCCTAGCTCTAACTCTCTCTCATAGATGTGCACATGGAGTACACAAGGTAAACATACGCAACCTCCAGCAACTTAGCAGCCCTGCCTTCACCCTCGTAGCTGTGTGTATTCCTGGCTGAGCGGGGGGGGGGGGGGGATGTTTTTATGTTATTTTTGGTAACCCACCCCTCCACCGCCCCCCCACCATCACAATGCCCACCCCCAATGTCCAGCGAGTGTAAGATGGCCCTCGGTCTGAGGTCGTGGTAACCATAGCAGGACTTGGAAAGTGAAATGCGATGCGCTGGCCCTGTGTGCTGGGTTTCTGAATCACAACCCCATAATGAGCTGGCATCGTCGGCGCAGCATCAAAGATGCAGCACCCGGGTATCTGTTTTCAACTCACAACGCACAACAATGCAGTCTGCGCCGCCGTGCAGCGGGACAGACGGAAAGCTTACCCCGGCGAAGACGCACATTATCGCAGACACATCCACAAACCCCTTATCTTCTTGCTACACTTTAACCTGGCCGGTGACGCTCCCCTCTATGTGTTGACATGGCGACCCAGACTCTCGCTGAGTGACGATATAGACAATCCTGGCCTGCATACCTGCATGCATACCATCAATGGATCCCGGAATTGGTTTCTGTTTTGTGTTTGTTCAGATTGTCTGTGGTTAGTCATGATGTTTTGCTATGGGCTTTTGGAAACACTCGCAGGGCAATCATATACAGGTGACGCGCGGTCATGCAACATGAATGACTTGTGGTAATTGGTCATTGGTTAATCTCTTGCGGCATAATCCATTTCGAGCGGATGTCCTCTAAAAAAGACGTGGCGTAATTTTTTTTTAGCATGAATGCGTTCCATCAGACGATGTCATATGTTCCACTGTCATCGCCACTCGCTATGAAATGACCTGGCGAGCTCCAATATGAACATCCTAGATGAGTGACATCTTGTGACATCACCTGAGAAAACGTGCGGAATCGGTGGCTTTGGCAGGAAGTCCAACCGTCAACCCAGGTTTTACAAACGCTGCCCCACATTTCTTCCCCATCCCTTTGCGTCGTCGTGCCCCCCCCCCCCCCCCCCCCTCGCCGTGAGCACGAGAGCGTCGCAGAACAACAAAAGTGATTGTTTATTCCTCAGCCGGGTTACTGTGTGACCCCCCGACCCGCCACTTTAACGTCATGCTACCGACCCCGCGGCGTCACACTCGCGTTCCCACGACGCTCCTCGCTCAAACTAAGACACTTGACGGCAGGGGATCAGTCGACGGGTCACACGGAACACTGCGCCCCGCTGCGTGTCTCTGATGTCACACGCTCGCCGCACTTTGGACCCTGGTTCTGGAGCGTTCCTTTGTTTGATGGGAGGTCGTGCAGCTTTAGGAGTCCACGGCTGCTTGTTGGCTTTCAAAGTCACAGTCGGTCAATGGCGCCACCTTGAACGTTTGAAGCTTTCCCTTTTTTTCCCCAAAAAATTTCCCTATGGGGATTAATAAAGTATCTATCTATCTATCTATCTATCTATCTATCTATCTATCTATCTATCTATCTATCTATCTATCTATCTATCTATCTATCTATCTATCTATCTATCTATCTATCTATCTATCTATCTATCTATCTATCTATCTATCTATCTATCTATCTATCTATCTATCTTTTTGAAAATCAATTGCATTTTTTTCACACAGGGACAGACTGGACAGAATATCCTAATGAAACGTTAGTGAGGAGCATTGAGTGAGGGAGGGAGCAGCATGAGTGAAGAGAGTCTCTTTTTTCATGGGATCAGTTGGATTCAAAACAACAACGATCCCAATTTGACCGCGCTCTTATTTTTGATCCGTGTCTGTGTCAGGACAGCACCCCGAGCCAGCTCCACGGGCCCGGTGGCATCCCTCCACCCTGCCCCGCCTTCGCCCCCACCCCCACCACCACCACCACCACCAACACCAACACCACCACCACCACCAATACCAACACCACCCCACCCAGGGACACCATGGGGCCCCTGCCTCTCCGCCCCTACCCCGCCCTCCTCTTCCTGCTGCTGCTCTCCGGCCTGCTGCTGCTGCTGCCCCGGCCCTGCGGCGCCTCCAGGCCCCAGGCGGTGGAGCGGGCGTCGGGCACGCAGCCGCCCCAGGAGCCCTCGGCCAACGCCACCGGCGGCGGCGGCGGCGGCGGCGGTAAGCGGTCGTGCGCCGACAAGGTGGTGTGCCATCCCGGGATCCTCCTGCCGGTGTGGATGCCCGCCAACCCGCCGCTGGGCGAGAAGGCCGGCCGGGCGGTGGTGTACTTCACCTGCCTGCTCTACATGTTCCTGGGCGTGTCCATCATCGCGGACCGCTTCATGGCCTCCATCGAGGTCATCACCTCCCAGGTGGGTTTGGTGGGACGCCCCCAAAGGGGGTGTCGTCTTGTTTGGTCTTCGAGCCGCTTGGATCGAGTAGCTTCGCTCGAGTCGAGTATGGACTTTATCATAACCATTGGAAAAAAGCTTTGGGAACTGCGCAATGAATTAAGAATATGTTATTGTTATTAACTATTTCACTTAGAATTGTCCCATTGGTGGACAAGACGACTTGATTTGTGATCACAGCTTACAACAGTAATGCTTGCAAATCATTTTAGCCCAATAGTAGTGCAATTTACTTTCAAGTTATTATTATTAACATTATTAAAAAGCGCGCTGTTCAGTAATACAATACATTTTTTAAGAACCTTTGTTCTGCTAGTATGTCAGAAACGCATGATTGCGTAGGGTCATCTTGGCCAGACGACGAAGCGACCTCCTTACCTGTCTGTCTGTGCCGCTAGGAGAAAGAGGTGACCATCACTCAGCCCAACGGGGAAACCACGGTCACGACGGTACGCATCTGGAACGAGACGGTGTCCAATCTCACCCTCATGGCCCTGGGTTCCTCGGCCCCTGAGATTCTGCTGTCTGTCATAGAGGTACAGCACCTTCAATCGCTCTGTGAACACTTCTTTTTTTTTTTTTTTTTTTTTTTTTTGTGTGAGTCATTTAGCAGACACGCAAGACACTCAAATTAGATTGTTTTCATGTATGTGTCATCATGGAGTGGGCAGGCATTTGGCACCAAGGTATTTAGATGACTAATTGATCCTGGGAGAATTTAGCCTGGGAACCAGACGAATCTGCAAGCTCATGTTTTATTTGCTCTGGCGTAGGTGTCTTGCCCCTCTCCCGTTCAAGGCAACTCAAGGCAAGTTTATTCTATATTGTATACATTGTTCAGACAGATCTCAAGCAGACCTGGCCAATCACCGCCGTTAATCTAACATGGGTCTGGTTTGATACGAGGACTGGTTATAGGAATGACCTATATCAGCGCTGTTTAGGCATTTTCATAAACAATCAAGATGGCTGCCACAAGATGGCCGCCACTCTGATTGGTTGTCTTATCGAATTGCGAACTGCAGCATTTTGGTGTGCGTCCGTTGATTACGTCCCTTGGAAATCAAACATGAACTTGCATTTGCGAAATTGGAGACAGACATCCCATGTTCTCGAGATGAGAAGAGACCATGGGATGCGTTTCGGTGAAAGAAAAAATACAAAACACAAAAGCATCTCCGGATCAAACCGCCGGTTTCGGTTGGGGGGGGGGGGGGGGGGGGGGCCGCAGGAAGACCCTTACGGACCGGCCAGACCCCCCCCCCCCCCCAACCCCGGCCCCTTCTTGAGACCTTCATCCCTCGCGTGCCCAGGTGTGCGGCCACAACTTCAACGCCGGCGAGCTGGGCCCCGGCACCATCGTGGGCAGCGCGGCCTTCAACATGTTTGTGATTCTGGGCGTGTGCGTGTTGGTCATCCCGGACGGCGAGTCCAGGAAGATCAAGCACCTGCGGGTGTTCTTCATCACGGCGTTCTGGAGCATCTTCGCCTACATCTGGCTCTACCTCATACTGGCGGTCATCTCCCCCGGGGTCGTGGAGGTGGGTCTGCGTGCGTGTGTGTGTGTGTGTGTGTGCGTGTGTGTGTGCGTGTGTGTGCGTGTGCGTGTGTGTGCGTGCGTGCATGCGTGCGTGCGTGTGTGTGCGTGTGTGTGTGTGCCTGTGTGTATCCCTGTTTGTGCTGCGGCGTGTCTGCGTGTGGACTAAAAGTCTTAAAGGGATCCCAAATGTCTTGCCCAACCATCCAAGATGGACCTGTTAAAAAAACAGCTGCTACGGAATTTAAAGAGATTCTGGGTACCAAGAACTAGAATATATGGACCCAATTCAGTGCTCGGCCTGTAGTTCTCATGGAATCACAGGTTAAACACTGGCAAAAATACTGCTAAAAATACGGCGTGCAATGTTAATTTCCCATATGGTTACAAATAATTGTATTTAAGTCGGAAGTTGGATGTATTTCACAGATGTATTTGTTGTTTATTTGATATGTGATGAATATAATGTGACAATATCATTATATAATGAATATAATGAGACAATAAGATGGCCCGATTTAGGTTATTTTCCTTTGGCAGGTCCTTTTGGCTCGACGTAAGCATAGACACTTAGACACGAGTCCCAAAACCCATGCCGACATATCACATTACATCACATGCATCACGTCTGCTAAATGCCCTTAATGTCCATCATGTAATAAGTCACGTAACAATCAAGCTGGGGACCTCTGGTGTGTGCACAGCACAGAAGACACATCACTGGTCCGTCGGGGGCACCTGAGAGTCCAGCCCGGCGCCGGCTCTGTGTTAACGGGTCTCTGTGGCCGCTGTGTTCGCCAGGTGTGGGAGGCCATGGTGACCCTGCTCTACTTCCCCGTGTGCGTGTTGCTGGCGTGGATCGCCGACCGCCGCCTGCTCTTCTACAAGTACATGCACAAGCGATACCGCGCCGACAAGAGGCACGGCATCGTGGTGGAGATGGAGGGCGACGCCGAGCCCAAGGGCATCGACGTGATCATGGACGGAAAGTTCCAGGACGGCGGCGGTGGGGGCGGGGGCGCGGCGGCCGGGAACTCCTCGAGCGTGTCCGTCTCGGTGCCGGGGGAGGAGGACCAGAACCGCGAGGAGGTGGGGGCCTGGGCGGCGGCGGTCGGCGATGACTCGAGGGCATTTTCAGCTACGCGTGGAAATCCTGATTTTTATCACTGCTGGTGGAGCGGCTGGGGTGGGGGGGGGGGTAGCGGGTTGTTTCCACCGCCACGGCACGAGTTCAAACCGTTTTCATACTTTCCAGTGTTCGGTTGGCGGCTTCGAGTGCCGTGTGGAAATGGAGCGCGAGCTTATTATCAGGAGTGGCAGTGGCCAGGATTGTTTCGGCGCGCGTGCCAGTTTTTGTCCTTTTGTTCTGTCAGTTTGCATTTTTTGGCGGGTTGAATGGTAAATAAAGAGAGAGAGAGAGAGAGCGGAGCAGGGCAGCGAGAGCCAAGACAGTGAGATGATCATCCAGTGCGCGGGTGAATTGAGCTGCTGTGATCTCAACCTTTCCGTTCACGTTTACAAGAAAGCTGTGTGTAATTATTCCTCTCTTTGTCTCTCTCTCTCTCTCTCTCTCTCTCTCTCTCTCTCTCTCTCTCTCTGTCTCTCTATCCCTCTTTCTCTCTCTGTCTGCCTCTCTCTCTCACTGTCTTTCTTTCCTTCTCTCTCTCCTTCTTTCACTCTCTCTTTTCCTCCCTTTGTCTCCCTCTCTCTCCCACTGTCTTTCTTTCCTTCTCTCTCTCTCCTTGTCTCACTCTGTCTCTTTTTCTCCCTATGTCTCCCCCTCTCTCCCTCCCTTCTCTGTACCCCCCCCCCCCTCCATCCCGCAGGTGGTGCGCATCCTGAAGGAGCTGAAGGAGAAGCACCCCGACAAGGACCTGGAGCAGCTGATCGAGATGGCCAACTACGCGGCGCTGCTGCAGCAGAAGAAGAGCCGGGCCTTCCGGCGCATCCAGGCCACGCGGCTGATGATCGGCGCCGGCAACGTGCTCTGGAAGCACGTGCGGCAGCGGCAGGCGGCCGACGGCGGCGGTGCGGGCGACGCCGCCACCTGCGCCGTGGTTTTCTTCGAGCGCGCCCAGTACCAGTGCACGGAGAACTGCGGCGCCACCACCCTGGCGGTGGTGTGCCGGGGCGGCGCCGGCCAGGACACCGTCCTCGTGGACTACTGCACGGAGAACGGCTCGGCCAACGCCGGCGCCGACTACGAGCTGGCCCAGGGCACGCTGGTGTTCAAGCCCGGGGAGACGCGCAAGGAGATTAAGGTGAGGGAGCCGCCCTGTGTGTGGGGGTGTTGTGTGTGTGGGTGTGGGTGTGTGGGTGTGTGTGGGTGTGGGTGTGTGTGGGTGTGGGTGTGTGTGTGTGTGGGTGTGGGTGTGGGTGTGAGTGTGTGTGTGTGTGTGTGAGAGAGAGTGTGTGTATGTGTGTGTGTGTGTGTGAGAGAGTGTGTGCCTGTGCGTGTGTGAGAGTGTGTGCACATGTGAGAGTGTGTGTATCTGTGTTAGAGTGTATGAGAGTGTGTGTGCGTGTGTGAGTGTCTGTGTGTGTGTGTGTGTGTGTGTGTGTGTGTGTGTGTGTGTGTGTGTGTGTTGAGGTCATCAGGTTTGATTTGAATTGATTTTCTCTTTTTAATTTCTCCTTCAAACTGCCGTGATATAAAAGGTCAGGTCGGTGGACAATAGCAAGATCTCAATAACCATTCAGCCTCAGAACTCTAATCCAATGCTACACACATTTGTTTTCGATTTCCATTCCCTGCGGCTGGATAAATGTTGCCAACCTTGGGCAGCGCAGAGGGATTCACTGGGGCCTCATGACCGCGTATTTCCGAACACCCCCAATGTCCCTAATTGAATTGAAAACTTTTTTTCGGAAACACGATTTGCCCGCGTCATTTTTTCACGGCAGAACGCAAGACGGCATTGTTCCCGCGCCCATACCGCTGCACTCGACACTGGCGTTTGACGACAGCGGGCCGTCAAACATTTTGTCCCGGTATAGCTTTCGAGGCCGAGTGGCGGTGGCGGCGGCGGTGGCGGCGGCGGCGGCGGCAGCCGTGGAGACGGGTCAAAGGTCGAGCAGATTGAGTAAACATTGATCAGCCTGCAACCCAAGCTCCCGCGGCTGGGCCGAGCCACCGCAGACTACTAAAGTGATATCGGAACCGGGCTGAGATACCCGCGCAGAGAGACGGCGGAAACTAACTCGCCACTCGCAAATTGGGCTTTGTTTGGGTTTTTTTTTTGTGGACGTGCGGGGCCAGAACCAGAACCAGTACCAGTACCAGAACCAGAACCAGAACCAGAACCTTCTCCCCCCCCCCCCCCCCCCCCAGGTAGGCATCCTGGACGACGACGTGTTCGAGGAGGACGAGCACTTCTTCGTGCGCCTGCAGAACCTGCGGCTGGAGGACGGCGCCATGAGCACGCCGCCTCGGGCGCGGCTGGTGGAGCCCACGCTCGCCACCGTCACCATCATCGACGACGACCACGCCGGCATCTTCACCTTCGGCCAGAAGATGCTGCGCGTGAGCGAGAGCTCGGGCGTGGTGGCGGTGAAGGTGGCGAGGAACTCGGGGTCGCGGGGCACGGTGTGCGTGCCCTACCACACCGAGGACGGCACGGCGCGCGCCGGCGTGGACTACGAGGCCGCCCAGGGGGAGGTGGAGTTCACCAACGAGCAGACCAGGTGAGACGGGCGGGGGGGGGTGCCGTAGTTTCAGTTTCAAGTTTCGAAGTCCTTTATTGTCAAATGTGCAGCATCACTTATAGTCATACTGTACAATGACATGTATTGGACGAGGTACCTTTTCCAACAAGGGGACTGAGGACTCAGCCCTGAGGGGCACCAGTGCTCAGTGAGTGAGTGGGGAGGAAGGGAAGTTGGCGAACTTCCCTTCCTCACGCCACCTGAGGTCTGCCCACCTCCTCCCGGAGGAGGAGGAGGAGGAGGCCTTGCCCCTTCTCTGCTGAAACGCGCAGAAAAACCTTCAATGCCAAGATATTGGCATCTTAGAGCCGGCCGCCTCAGAGCAAGGTCTGCTCCTTATGACGGGTATGAATTCCCTATGAGTCGCTTATGATAAGAGCGTCTTGATAGAAATAACTAGTTGGAAAAATAGCAAAATATATTAAAAATAGATATAAAAAATATATAATAATGATTATTCATTGCATGTATACAACACGTAGAAGGCAGTGAAGGCTCTTTCGCTAGTTAGTGTGTGAGGGGGTTGGGGCTACTCTACCCACGACCAGTGTGTGACACCCCACTTGTGTGATGCACCTCGGGAGGTGCACCAGGTTATTGGACACTGACTTACTTGTTATCTAATCGACGTCTTTTCTCCACACATATTGGCCATTCACACATGAATGCCTCCGACACGATACGACTTACATGACCAACTATTACACAGCATTACTTTACAACTAGCACCACCGAGGCGCAAGGTGTGAAGACGAGGCGTGAAAGGGAAACCAGCGGCATGTCTACTGTACTATGTCTTCTTGTATTATTGCGGTTATGCAGTGTGCCTTTCTCAATGGAGGGCTGGAGGTGGAGGCCCCCATGCATTTACATTCTGCTGACTTACAGCCAATGCAGGGTAACGATGCATCGGAGGCCTGCGGCGCCCGCCTCTGTCTGGGAGGTGTCAAGTTAGGCGTCAGGTTCTCTTGGTTTTCCTGCACTCCCCAATTGCTTCTTGGTGGAGCCTTTTGTCCACGAGACATGAGACGTGATTCATTAATCACCATCACTTTGCCAAAGGCTTTGCAATCAAGCATTGGCGCTACTCCCATTATTCACGATACCCCCCCACTGTCATTGCTGCGCGAGCTCTCGCTCTGGCTGGGAACGACCCAGTATTCCACTGCCCTCTGCATGGCTGCTCTCTGCAGGGCTGCTCTATGCAGGGCTGCCCTCTGCAGGGCTGCTCTCTGCAGGGCTGCCCTCTGCAGGGCTGCTCTATGCAGGGCTGCTCTATGCAGGGCTGCCCTCTGCAGGGCTGCTCTATGCAGGGCTGCTCTATGCAGGGCTGCTCTATGCAGGGCTCCCCTCTGCAGGGCTGCCCTCTGCAGGACTGCTCTATGCAGGGCTCCCCTCTGCAGGGCCGCCCTCTGCAGGGCTGCTCTATGCAGGGCTGCTCTATGCAGGGCTGCTCTCTGCATGGCCACCCTCTGCAGGGCCGCCCTCTGCAGGGCTGCTCTATGCAGGGCCGCCCTCTGCAGGGCTGCTCTATGCAGAGCGACTGTGCCCCTCTGTAAACCGACAGTAAGCGACGGTTGACACTGGGTAATAATCCTACGCCCCTATCGGGTTTGGGAGGCTCGCCTCACCTCATGTTAGCTGACAGATCGGTTTTCCTTTAAATATGCAGGCGCTATAAGTTGTTGGTACATGGGGGCTAATGGGTCAGGGCCACGACTCCCATCCCGATGTCCGCTCGCTGGCACTATCGAAGTGTGAAGAGACATGAGACGTTTGGCGCATTGGAAAGACTTCATGATCATGAAAAACAAAAAAAACAAAAACTGACATGCAGAAGATAAAGAATCTGAACTCTGACGTTGAACCCGTACGTTAGTTCGCACAAAAGATGAAATCGCACCCAAAAAATCGATTTTGGAAAAATAGCACCGATTCGATTTTTCCGAATGGCAATATTACCGGAATCGCAATCCACCATTCTGAAAAACGACGTCATAACATCCTACAGTGAGGCCCCTAGCCGATACCCGTCGCTAAACGACCCCGTTTGTACCGCATGACCTCACGTGTACACGTGGGCCGCGTGCGTCGCGTCCACGCCGATGCGTCCGCGTAGCGCCGTGCTTTCAGCGCAGCGTCCCGCCCACCCGCCCGCCGTCGCCCCCAGTCATCCCCGCCCCCTACCCCCCCCGCGGTGACCACCCCCATGTGCTTGCGGGCACATGCCTGTCAGCGTGCGCTATGTTTAGTCATGAATTAGTTAGTAATGTCCTTTGTGATTAAATATTTAGGTCTCTTCAGCCCCTGATGTGATTTAGATCGCACAGAGAATGTAAATATTTTAGTGAAGGCGGAGGTGGGTGCATTTCATTTTAGGGCGGGTGGGACGGCTGAGGTCTATATGTGCTTCTCGTTTGATGAACCGGCTCGTGGCTTAAAAATAACCCGGCGGGGCGTATCTGTGGGCGATGCTGACCGACGGTTTTGATCATAATTATCAGTAAAATCACATCCTCTAACCGATGTGTTCTGCAAATAAATAAAATGGCGGCCAGACCGTACCACTCTCTTTGCTGGCATGAATTTTTACGATCGGCCCTCCCGAAGCCCCTCCCACTCCCCCCCCCCGACCCCCGCCAGCCGAGCTGCGGTCGTCTGCGTCACACGGGCGCACATTCACTTAAGAGTGGACAGAACGCCGTTATTGAGTTTATTGAATTCTGAAAGTCTCCCGCCGAATTACTGTGCCGGGCTTAATGTCGTTACGACTTAATTTAGCTATATTTACACTATATCATTTGTGTATTTGTGTATTTGTGTTTTTGTGTGTGTGTGTGTGTGTGTGTGTGTGTGTGTGTGTCTGTGTGTCTGTGTGTGTGTGTGTGTGTCCGTACAGTCAGGTCATCCAGGTGCGCATCATTAATGTGGCGGAGTATGAGAAGCAGGAGACCTTCTCTGTGATCCTGGAGGACCCCAAATGGCTCAAACGAGGAATCTCCGGTATGTCACCCTATACGCCTTTAGGTATAGCATATGATACTAGGGTAATCTGTACCTCAATGACAACTATAATAATCAATGATTATACATCATCTAGAGCATCATTCTTGTGCAAGCGCGCGTGTGTGTGTGTGTGTGTGTGTGTGCGCGTGCGGGCCTGAGTGTGTAAATGACTGTGCGTGTGTGAACATGTGTGCGGTAAAGGCCGGTGAAGGGTTGTGGGTGGCTGATCGCTGAACTGCATCAGAGGCAGTAACTGAAGATCACATGGCACCACGCAGTCTTTCTGCTTTGTTGCACTGTGGCGCAGGCCTCCCCGCCAATTATGCGTTTGGGAGCTAATTGCCTGTTCTCGGCAGCCTCGCCGGGGCCCAGAGGGCAGTGGGGGAATCGGATATGGACGTCGTTACGAGGGCGGGTGAAGAGAGAATCGATTACATGCTTTTCTAATGGCGTTCATTCATTGAACACGACGAAGGGCTAGACTTGCGTCTTGAACTTTTCATGATTTTGCATGCGGCGTGTGCATTTTAGTGGCATGCAGGAGGGTTATAGTGTAGTCCACATATAGGAGTATAGTTGCTGGGTTTCACACTTTGGGTCTCCCGACAATGGCTGAATGCCTGAAGATATTTCCCTGTGTGCTGGTGAAGCCCCCGCACACGTTCACATGCTGAGGCATGGCATCGCGTGTTAACAGCTAGTGACCTCAACCTGTCTTGAATCTGTCCCCACAGCCCTGCTGCTCAACCAGGGTAAGGCCCAGTATCCACTCCATCATGCTCATGTGGAGTCTTGCTGCTGAATTGTGCTATACAAATAAACTTGCCTTGCCTTGCCTTGCCTTGTGTGTGTGTGTGTGTGTGTGTTTGTGTGTGTGCGTGCGTGTGCGTGCGTGCGTGTGTGTGTGTGTGTGTGTCAACAACAGCAAACCCAAAACAACACCTGCTTGTCCTTTTGGGTTGCTGTGTGTGCCAGGGTAAGACATTAACGAGGGCTCGGGCATTTTAATTGCCTTCCAATCCCCATAAAATGTGAGTTAACTTCTATTAATCTGTATTCTCAAAGCAAATCCAAATTTTATACAATTGCCCTGGAATCTATCCAAAGGCACCCAAAATGTATGACACGGGCAAAATAAAAGCCTGCGTTGAAATAAAATGGTTAATTTCCTACCTTGGAATGTGCATTCAGGGGGGGGGGGGGGGGGGGGGGGAGAGGCGTGTGTGCGTGTGTGTGTGTGCATGTGTGTGTGTGTGTGTGTGTGTGTGTGTGTGTGTGTGCATTAGCTCACAGACCTAGCCGTAGCATTTTTTTGGCGTGAACACTTAAGCTGTTTGTGTGTCGCGTCCGCTCGCCAGGCAACCCCAGCCCCGAGGAGGAGGAAGCGCGGAGGATCGCGGAGATGGGGAAGCCCATCCTGGGAGAGCACAGGCGACTCGAGGTGGTCATCGAGGAGAACTGTAACTTCAAGGTGCGTGGCGGCCAGCCACAGGCCGTAACCAGACACCCTGTTTGAGCTAGCCAGCCCCCGCTAATTAGCAAACATTTAGAAAATGCCTTCGGGCAAACATCTTCATCTTTTCTTTTTATTTAGGGGCGGGCTGTCGGGGCGTTCTCTGTCTCCGCCGGCTACAGTCAGATTCAGCGGGGTGTGGCCAGAACGTTTGTTGATGTTACCTGGTTACCCAAAAGGAACCATTGATACATGCAGTAGCAGGCGTTAAACCTACAGAGGGCAATTTGAGACCATGTTTACATCTTGTCCTGCTTTGTGCATTGAAGTCAGGATTTGGACCAGGATCAGTCTATGTATCCCACTACATCCCTGTAGATCTTATACAAGTTGTTTTAGGGGTTGCGTTTCCTGTACACATTTGTATACTGAATAATCATTGTTGCTCAGGGGTTATTTTTCGAGGGTTGAGCATGCAAAGTATAATGCACCACATGCCAAAAATATGGTTCTAGTCTATGTTCTAATGACCTGAGCTATGCTCCAAAAATGTATTACTTCTAATAGTCGCTGGGAAATAGATATTGAGGTTGAGGGGGTAAAGACCTTTAACATGTTGTGTTCCCTTTTAATCCTAATGCTTATCAGATTGGAGAGGGGATAAGTCCAAATGGAATACTCGACGCGGTATAGTTTTGCCAAGCATGCTGTGTGTACCCCTGTGTTGATTCGATAACCCTCTTACCTTCTACAAATGTTTTAAGGAGTATCTTATGTTGATATCTGTAGTATTCAGGCTGAGTATTAAGGCTCTCCTTGTTATGTTGTGCCTTCTCACTCTTTGCATGCAACTCAAGTTTGAGATGCACTGGAATAAATATGTGTGTGTGTAACTGGGCTGTTTGTGCTGGCTCAATGGTTCTCAGTTCAGTTCTGAACTGAATTCATTTGAATGATGGAGAACAATGCATGTTTCTACCCAAGAAGAATTTGGAGCCACGTAATGTCTTGTATTTGCATAATAGTTGAACTGTATTCAAAACTGAACTGGCAATGATGCCATCAGCTCTGCCCTGTAGATCTCTACTTCCTCCACCTTTCGCCCTCTGTCATTCAAACAGCCTTTACATGCTGTATGTGCAGTGTTCTGGGCTTATTACATGGCTTGCAGGAATTGAAGGGACACGATCATAACTTAGAACAAGGCATTCACATCAACACAGCATCATGTCGGACAAAATCCTGATACCCAATCGTTCAATCTGTAGAGCTATAGTCCAACTGCTGACAAAGGAGTCCCGATAAATAGTTTTAAAAAAACAACAAAAAAACAGTAAGGATAGCTATCCAAGCCTCCAATACGTGTTCCTGAACCTGTTGTGTTTACGTTAACAGAGCACCGTGGACAAGCTCCTGAAGGACGTTAACCTGGCCGCTGTGATCGGCACTCACTCCTGGAAGGAGCAGTTCATTGAAGCAGTCACAGTCAGTGGAGGTACAGTTTTGCGGGCTCATCGGTCAGGGGATGCATAGTCACATTTCTGGTTGTGTGTGCTGGAATTTGCGGGGACCTCACGGGACGATATTACAAAGATTTCTAAGTATCGATGATTGCGTATTGCGTTTTTTTTAAATTATTTTTTTTAAATATTGCGTTTCTGTTATGAATGCAATGCGTTACTAAGTTACAAGCAATGGTATCTTTCGTTTAACGTACGGGTTTAACGTTGGGGTTCGGGTTCTACGGGTCTGTCCGAGCATGTCATTGTTTCGTACCGAACAGAACATAGTTGATGCGAATTGACCATCGGCGAATAGACGCTATCGCCCTCTGTAGGACAGCACCTTAAACTTTCCTTGAGGTCTTTTAGTCTTGAGAAAAATTGCGATTTTTGGGGGATTTTTTCAGATTTTGAAAAGTAGGCTAACAACAAGTATTGAAAGAAAGAAGAAAGGGGGCATTTAGCAGACGCTTTTGTCCAAAGAGACTTACAATAAGTACATTTGTGGGGTTCGATATGTGGACAGTTGGAGGAGGTGGGGGATCACAGGGATCGAACCGCCGACCCTACGGTTAGTGGACGACCCGCTCTGTCCACCTGCTCTACCCACTGAGCTACTGTTGCCTGTGGATGCAAAGCCTCCTCGCCACTAATTACTAATTACTAATTACTCATTACTCATTACAAATTACTTACCAACTACCAGGCGATGGGGAGGACGGAGAGGAACCAGCGGCCGCCCAACTGCTTTGACTACTTCATGCACATACTGACGATTTTCTGGAAGATCCTGTTCGCCTTCGTTCCTCCCCCCACCGACTACTGGAACGGCTGGGCCTGCTTCATCATCTCCATCATGGTGATCGGCTTCCTGACGGCCGTCATCGGAGACCTGGCCTCCCACTTTGGCTGCACTGTGGGCCTGCGGGACACGGTCACAGCCGTGGTGTTTGTGGCCCTGGGAACCTCCATCCCTGGTCAGTGGAACCGGAGGCGTGGCCGTCCTCGTCGTCGCTTGTGTTTTTACATATGCATATATACATGTGTTTTTACATATGCATATATACATGTGTTTTTACATATGCATATATACGTGTGTTTTTACATATGAATATATACATGTGTTTTACATATGCATATATACATGTGTTTTTACATAATATATACATGTGTTTTTACATATGCATATATACGTGTGTTTTTACATATGCATATATACATTGTTTTTACATATGCATATATACATGTGTTTTTACATATGCATATATACATGTGTTTTTACATATGCATATATACATGTGTTTTTCCTGTGATGTTATGATTCAATAGTGTGTGTGTGTGTGCCCCATTTGTGTACGTTGTGTATCAGGCTTCACACGTTCAGGCATTTGACCTTACGTTATCGTGGTTGCTATGTTTGACAATAGTTGATGTAAGCTCTCTCTTTCTCTCTGTCTGTCTCTCTCTCTCTCTCTCTCTCTCTCACTCTTTCTCAAGTGTTAGTAGTGCATTCCCCCCTCGCTCTTAGCCAGTACAGCTGGCTTCTTCATGACTTCCCCGTGCAGCCCTTAAAGACCCCATGGCCCCCCCCACCCCCTTTCTCTGTGCCCTAGACACGTTCGCCAGCAAAGTGGCGGCGACCCAGGACCCCCCACGCCGACGCCTCCATCGGCAACGTGACGGGCAGCAACGCCGTCAACGTGTTCCTGGGCATCGGCCTGGCGTGGTCCGTGGCCGCCATCTACTGGGAGGTCAAGGGCAAGGAGTTCCGCGTGGACCCCGGCTCGCTGGCCTTCTCCGTCACGCTGTTCACCATCTTCGCCTTCGTCATCATCGCCGTGCTGATGATACGGCGGCGGCCGTCCATCGGCGGCGAGCTGGGGGGCTCGCGGTGCAGCAAAACACTCACGGCCCTCTTCTTCTTTGGCCTCTGGTTCCTGTACATCCTCTTCTCCAGCCTGGAGGCCTACTGCCATATACAGGGCTTCTGAGGGGGCCGGCGGGAACGGACCGGTGGGCGGGGGGGGGGGGGGGGGGGGGGGGGCAGAGAGAGAGAGAGAGAGAGGAGAGAGGAGAGGAGAGAGAGAGAGAGAGAGAGAGAGAGAGAGAGAGAAGAGAGAGAGAGAGAGAGAGAGAGAGGAGAGAGAGAGAGAGAGAGAGAGAGAGAGAGAGAGAGAGAGAGACGAACACAAACCCAGAGATACCGTGGAGGGGATGATGTCGTCGATGGTGCGGTACAACACACGGTCTGGCGCCGCAGGGCGCTTGACAACCACTGCCATGAACTTTGAAAAACAAATGTCTCAAGGACACACGCACACACACACACACACACACACGCACACGCACACATACATAGTCAACCATGCACTTAGGCACATAAATGCAGGTTTCATCCACACTAGGACTTGTGTGACTACAAGATGTGCTCACTGTGGGTGAGTTAATTACTTGCAGTGATGACCATGGGTGGACTCAGCCAGAATGTATTCGTTAGGTCACTGAGGTTTTTGAGTGGACACACAAATGAATTATCTCGTAATACGGAAAACCTAAAGCGCTTTTTTTTTTTTTGCCATGACCAAGGGACCACTTAACAGGAGACCCCTGCCCCACAATAGCTGTGGCAGTGTTTTTGTTTAGATATTTTTTTACATCAACCCCATGGACTGAAAAGCGTTCACGTCAACGGTTTGGAAGAGGGTTAGCTGCTCTGGGTTATTCCGAAAGCCCCGACTGTGCAATCAGATGCTACATCATCTCTTCCGTTACGCGACGTTCGTGATCGCACCCATGCTGCTAAATTCACCCTGCCCAAGTGGTGATTGACTTGTACTGGTGATCAGTGCACAGTGTTGTTGGAATGGCACCGTCTCAATCATTCATCTAATTAATTTATTTCTAATTTAATCAGCTGCAGCATGGGACTATATTCATATGCATAATAATAATAATTGCCATTTAGAGTGATTGTGTGAAAAGAGATGATTCATTCACTCCATAAGTGTTATCTGATTATTTATTAATTTAATGTATTTGTAATGTATATGAGCCGATATGAAAAAGACTTTATTGTCTAATTATTTCGAGGTGTCTTCATGATGGAACAATGTGTTTGCACATGTGTATACATTCTTATCTTTTGAAGGTACCAAAGAAACGAGCCTTATTGTACAGGACACACATGTGTTAGTCATTTTATGAGTATTCTCTAAGGAAATACAGTGACGACCTGCTATGTAAGCCAACACTATGGTTTTTGAAGAAGCCATTGGCTTTGATGCCTTGCCCATGGACACACAGCTCAAACCAGAAACCTTGCTTCCACGGACCGGACAACTAGGCAATTAAGACGAGGCGGCTGCTGCTCAGGATGCCCAAGACCACAGAAGCCTGACAACATTTCTTATTAGACATGAAGAAATGGATATAAATTTGGTTTCATTTGAATCAATAAAAATTAAAAGAAAGGCAATCATGAAAAAAAACTGCAGCAGCAGCAGCTTGTCATCAACATTATATTTTCTCATACCTCTGATATTATACCCAGTGTATAATACATGAATAAATTAATAAATGAAACAATTCAATGAAATGTGATGAGATTCCAAAGATTTTTTCGGCGACGATTATGTACACACGCCTAAGATGTAAGCATACACGGTAAACAAAAAGTTAAAATGATTATAAATGCATATGTTTTTGAACACAACAATAAAAAGACAATATTTATCGTAAGCCATGCAGAAACACAGAAAACCACCAATTGTGACAGCTGCAACCGTCTATTGGTTCAACAGCAGGATCTGACGTTTAAATCCCTCGCGTATTTCCAACTTCTTTTTTACAAGGGAAAACTTATTTACGCAGGAAAGAAAAAATATGTGCGCTGCATTGTCTAGTACTGATATTAAAATGGGCTATAAACGTTTTAAAAAAAAAATAAGCAATTGGCACCAGCAACAGCAGAACAGAAGCCTGTGAGCCTGTGCGCCTACTGGCCATTCGTGAGTCGTCCCTTCGGCATTTTCCGTTTCTCCGATCCAGTCGTGCACTCGTACCAGGACAACATGGCTGCCGCTGCGGGCCGCTACTACGGAGAGGGTGGCAGAGCTACGAAAAGACAGAAAACTGAGGACGGAGGAATGACAACGGTGAGAATTTCCCTCTTACAATGGAGGCCCTTCCTTCAGTCGGATGGTTATTATGTCTTCCACATGCATGGTTGTTAGCCTACCTAGAGCATCTCGCTTTGGGGGGTTGGGGTTGCAGCGAAGAGTTACGTCGCGTTGATTCACTAATCACATGTTATTTGTTATGTTTCACTAACAATACGCTGTCATACGCAAATAATGCGTCGGCCCCGTTTGCGTCATTAAAGTCGTTAATAATGGCATGGCAATCAATAGAGATAAAAAATTGTTATCTCGTTTGGCTAACCTCTTAGCATTATTTGCTGAACTGTTCTCGCTGAGTCTGCTGCGCTGTTTGCAGTGCTATCTATATCACCGTGTGCCACAGTAGCTGTTGCGTTTCGAGTTGAAATGTTTTTGAAATTGACTCAGGAGGGTTACGATGACCCCCACAAAACGCTCCCTTCCCCGGTGGTGCACATCCGGGGCCTGGTGGACGGCATCATGGAGGCTGACCTGGTTGAAGCACTGCAGGAGTTTGGAGCCATCAGGTAACCCATCAACCAGACTGTTGGCATCATCTCATGCGAGTCTGTCTACCTCCATAGGAAAAAAACAAAAACCTAGTAGTTGTCTGCCTAGTAGCATGTGACACCTTCGCCATCTATGCTCTTTGCACTTCCACACATGCCTTCAGCTTTGTGGTGATGATGCCCAAGAAGCGCCAGGCCCTGGTGGAGTACGAGGACTTGAGCGGCTCGAGCAACGCGGTGACCTACGCGTCGGACAACCAGGTGTACATCGCGGGCCACCCCGCCTTCATCAACTACTCCACCAGCCAGAAGATCTCCCGGCCCGGGGACCCCGACGACACCCGCAGCGTCAACAACGTGCTGCTGCTCACCGTCATGAACCCAATTTACCCCATCACCACGGTAACGCAAGAGACCCGGTGGGAAGCGCTCTGCGTGCGGATGTGTAAATAATGCAGTGGCGTGCAGTGAGCTGGACATAATGCATTGGGATGACGGCCTCACAAAAAGGACCATGGCTTAAAACGATATGGGTTAAAGATGTGGTGCAAGGATGGAAACAATGGGAAAAACACAACTGAATAATGTTTCTACGTACAGATGTTCTTACAAAAAAGGTTTATTTGAAATTGATCATCTATTTTTAGGATTTTTTCAATTTTATTTTATCATATATATATAATCGGATGTTATTTGTCTGCCAACAGGATGTGCTCTACACCATCTGCAACAACTGTGGGCCGGTACAGAGGATCGTCATTTTCAGGAAGAACGGTGTTCAGGCAATGGTGGAATATCCTTCTGTTTGTGGGTTTTTATGTTTGCTTCTCGCCTATTTCAGCTGGTTGTCTGCACAACCAGCTTCTGCATTCATAAAGCTATGTGTATGTAACGTGAAAAATATTTCCAAAGAATACATTGAAAATGTTTGTCGAAAACGATTATCGGAAACCAGTCTGTCTCCATGACAAGCACGGTGCATACTGTTTATCCTTGACCCCCACCCCCCTCATCACATTTGACTCTGTGCAAAGCGCCCAGCGAGCCAAGGCCTCTCTGAACGGGGCGGACATCTATTCTGGCTGCTGCACTCTAAAGATCGAATATGCCAAGGTTAGCAGACGGCCCCATCTGTCTTTTATCATCAGAGTCTTTTCAAGGTCTTGGGGGTCGGCTGTGTCTCTTACGTCTGTATTCGCCCCCCCCGCTGCAGCCGGCACGCCTCAATGTGTTCAAGAACGACCAGGACACTTGGGACTACACCAACCCCAACCTGAGCGGCCAAGGTAACGCACCCTCCCCCAGCCCACCCCCCCTTCCTCCTCCTCCTCCTCCTCCCCCCCCCCCCCCCCCCCCCCCCCCCCTCCCTCTCTCCATCCCCTCCTTGATTTGTTTGTGTTCTTCCTCTTCTCGTCTCATGCCACTCTGCGGGACAGCCGGGCCGCCTCCCGGAGAGCGCCGCCTTTGCCCCACCCCCCCAGGGGGGATGGGGTGCCGTTCACCGGGGCGCCACGCCGCGCCACGCCCCCCCCCCGGCGGCGTTCGAAGGCGGCGCTCACGGGCGGCGCTTGGTCCCACTGTCCAATGCGTTGTCTCGGGCACACGGCAGGCTCAGAGTAAGGGCACAAGGAGCAGCCTCACGTGGGGGGGTGGGGTGGGGCGGGCGGGTCGCGTTTCTGCACCGGGCACAGTAGCACACGGTCCCCTTCACAGCTAGGTTCACCATACCCTGTAGCGCATGTCACTGCCTCACGTCCCCCCCCCCCCCCCCCCACCCCCCCAGTTCATGGAGAGAGAGAGAGAGCTACCGCACGCTGGTGTCTTAGCATCTCTGTTTTTGCTTTTTATTACATGCTATTTATTGCACAACATACTGGAGATTTTTGTATGCTGGGTTTAAGCTCTGGATCGCACACATCTGAGGAGGGGTGTACTAGTACTGGGAAGTTAATGTAGAGCTTAGAGACACAAGCGCACTTACTTGAATGTGTAGTTTTTAGATATTTAAATTGTATTTATTATGTATTTGGTTTTTTTAAATCTGCTCGACCTACCTTTTTAGGTGCAGTTGAATGAGTAATGAATCTATAGAATGCAGGCCAGATTTGATTTAGGACAAAAATTACATCTAATGTGTCTCTGCTCTGACCATTGACAAGAGGGTTACAATCCTTAGCAGATAATGAGTTTGTTTTAAAGCTAAATGGTTCGAGGGCTCATAAACACATTGGATTTCAAAACCAAAACCTCCCATTCCAGCTCTGCAGAAGAGCACACTACTTATTATTACCTGGCTGTCAAAATGTGGAGCAATCAGGTTTCTATAACCAACACGCCAAATAAGTTGAATTAATTTGAAGGTTGATTGAAAATAACTCAAATGTTGCCATTGTATGTAAAAAAAAATAATTTAAAAAAATCATAAATAACGAATAAATCATTCGCGTTTAGGTAGTTAAAGAATTGTACTTGCATATACCTAATATTTACACTTGATATATACACAGTGGAATGAAATTCAACACCGCCACACACTTAAATCAAACAGGTAGGTCGACCAACGTGTACGCTGTGCATTGTACATGGCTGCCCGTCATCCCGTGTCCCTGTCGCTCCATTCGGCTGGCCTCGGGGTGCTCCTTGTGTCCTCACCGCGCACACGCACACAGGCTCCATGCGCAGACACGCGCGCGCGTGCGAGGGGGTAGGGGGGGGGTGCGTGCGTGCGTGCGCGCGCGCCGTGGCACCCACGAGCCACAGAACCGCATCTCCAAGCCACAGCGAAACGTAACGCGGCCCTGTGGCAACACATCGGACACAAGTGGGTGGCGACAGACACCGGGATCACACATCCTCAGCCTCTCAGTACCGCCTCCCTATTCCGGGTCCACCATCACTTCCCTACATGGAACATCCATTTCTCTTTCCTGTAACCCTCGCGTGGCTGTGTGTGTGTGTGTGTGTGTGTGTGTAACGCTTACCGGGTTACACAGCCCACAGCCCACTGGGTCACACAGTCCACAGCCCACACTGCGGGGGACACGCACTCCTCCTCCCAAAGGCCACGCAAACGCAGACACTTGTGTAGACGACACGACAAACCACCACCGCCACCATCTCTTTACAAGTGTTACAGCACATCTCCCCATCTGCAGAGCCACCCCAGGAGTCACCTGTTTTTCTTTTTTCTTTTTTTTTTTCTCGTGTGGATATTTTTTACACGACACATTTAGCGGCGGCCGGGAGGCGGGCGTGGGTGGGCGTTCTTTTAGATGCGCCGCCGATCCCAGGCCCCCCCCCCCCCCCCCCCCCCCACCTCAGGAGCTGACTGGCACAAACACAACCACAGGAGCGCAACAGAGGATCTCTCTCTCAGACACACTAAGCCTGACAAAAGGGGGCGGCAGACGACAGCACATACTTGTGGGCGGTTAAAAAACATCCCCATCAACAACATCAACAACAACAACATCAACAACAACTACAACAACAGCAACATGATACAAGCACTCTCTCAGATGCCACACTTCTCAACGCTCAACCTGGGTGCGTGGGTTTCCCTCTCGCTCTCTGTTTTTGTCCCCGCCTTCCTGCGCTGAACATCACACGACCACACACCGTGCAGAAAATATCCACGGCAACACACGGCATCGGGTCTCCATGACAGCACATCTCCACCACCACCACCACCACCACAAGACAGATTTTGCAGATGACACATTGGCAAGCACTAGATGACTTCTCACTTTGCCCTGTGGCGGAATGCCACTTAACCAGCGTCACAAAAGTAAACGAGCATCACACGTGCTGCCATTTTGACACCTGAAGAATAACCATGGGTGGTGGGTGGGTCCTACGAAGACACAAGCATACAACCACAGAGGCAAACAGATCAACATCCCCTCCCCCCCTCCTCCTCCTCCTCCAATCTCCTTTCTTCATTTAAGGACTCTGATGCTCTTTCTTCTTCCTCTGCTCTCTCTCCTCCCCTCTCTCCCTACATTCCCTCTCCCTCCTCCTTGTGCTGTTTTTGTATTGTTTCATTCTCCTCCTTTATGAACTGGCCCATAGTGATGCCTTTATCGCCTCCCGTGTGATGCAGGTTTGGCACAGTGTGTCTGCGGACAGACCGCCCACTCTCAAACGATGCTAATGTCCTGCTTTGCAGTGAAAGCACGGTAAGCTGGAATACAAGCTTCTCATTGAAACCCGCCAAGGAAAGGCCAACACAGACAAGACTGCGGGGGGGGGGGGGGGGGCGGGGGTGTCCAAAACAAAACGACAACATGGAGGCAAAGCGACAGCGACTTTAAAACCCAGGAGCGGACAGGCGGATGTACTTTCTCTGGCAGAGGGCAAAATGGAGGGAAGGCGGAGGGCAGGGATGAGTTGATGTTGGAGCGGCGTGCAGGAGAGCGCCCCCTACGTCCCCATTGTGTCCTGTGCGGCCGTTGTGGCGCTGTAAGTACACGCAAGCGACCCCACTGTGATTCCTGTCTTTCTGTTTGTCGTGGGCCTCTCGGATCAATGTGAAAATGTGGTTGTTTTATTTTAATTTAATTTTTTTTATTTTTTCCTTGGCTAATCCAAGTGTCAGGGGTTGGTCTTCTATGAGGTGATTTAGCCTGTACGAGACCAGGTCTGGAGTCTCTCGCTGTAGTTATGGTAGCGGAATATAAGTGCAGTCAATGCTGTGCACCATTCTGCTGTGGCTCTGTATTTGGCTGCCACTGCTTGCTAATTTTAAATCCAGTGTTTTTTTTTTTCTTTTTTCAAAACTTTTCTATTCAGAAAGGTTTACTATTCAGGTAGATATGTTGGATATTGTAATAATACTAAAGCTATAGAAATTATTTTTAATTTTTATTTTATTTAAATCTGGTCAGCGAGACATTTCCCAAATCTGTTCTGTCCACCCCTGTTATTTTTTTTTACTTTTAATACATTGTATTTACAATATTTAGTTGAGGTCAGGTCACGCCTTGAGCAAAAATCCCTTGTTATAATCTTTGTTAACGAGTCAAGACATGCCATGAAGTCAGCTTTTGTATTTGTCATTTGAGCTGACACCATGTAGGTCAAAGTCTCCATCAATACTGACGGACGTCCACACACAATGTATTTTTATACCTCCATTGTCATCCTTTTGATCATATCCTGTTGGTTTTGTACTCAATAAAAAAAACCCAGTATAGACACTTTTTTACAATTGCTACACATAGTGCTGATGCTGCTTCCATGATTCCAGTATTGCCACCATTTCTTTTTTTGGCAGACCTGCAAAGTTCTGATTGTAATATGTTGATACAGTCTGGCCCGGGCTCCATTGGTCTCATTGTTAATATGGACTTGACATGTGTATATGTGTACCTGCACAGATGCTGATGGTGAAGGCAATTGGAACAATTCACAAGGTGTGTTTGTGTGTGTTTGCATTAGGGCGACAAAATATCCTCGTTATATATATATATATATATATATAGTGTTGATTCCTTTTTTTTTGTAGTGTAAAAAAAAACAAAATCTCCATTATGTTTTGTTAATTTTCTTTTTTTTTTTTTTCTTTCTTTGAAGTCCCGCATTCTTGAGATGGCTCTGATGCATGCAAACCCCAACCTAGTCACGTAGCACGTAGTTGAAATCACAGCTTGTAGCACTCGAGTGGTCCGGGACGGCCCCCAGGTCCGGGGGGGAAGGTTTTATCTCCTGTGTGTCTTTTATTTATTTTTATTTTATTTTAAAGATCCTAATGCCAATCCTAACAAGCGCCAGAGGCAGCCCGCCCTCCTGGGAGACCACCCTCCAGATTATGGTAAATATCTTGAAATGAATGCTAGCTTCAGGCTAGCTAAACGCTAGCTTAACGCTAGCGAAACGAGGCCTCCCGCGCGTGTCCACTCCTCAGTCATCGGCTTCCCCCCCCCCCCCCCCCTCCAATAGCTGGCCCTCAGGGAGGCTATCACGGCTACAACGACGAGGGCGGCTACGGGCCTCCCCCGCCTCATCGCATGGGGCCTCCCATGGGCGGGCGCGGGCGCGGGAGCCAGCGCTACGGCCCCGGGTACGGGCCGCCCCCCCCGGAATATGGTGCCCACGCCGACTCCCCCGTCGTCATGGTGTACGGCCTGGAGCCGGCCAAGGTCAACGCGGACAAGCTCTTCAACGTCTTCTGCCTCTACGGCAACATAGAACGGGTAAGCCCAGACAACGCTCTGTGTGTGTGTGTGTGTGTGTCTGCTGTGGTCTGTTGTTCGGTTGCTGAATGGTCCTCGCGTTTGTATGGTTCAATGTTTTTTTTCCTCCGTTCAGGTCAAGTTCATGAAGAGTAAGCCCGGGGCTGCCATGGTGGAGATGGGAGACTGCTATGCCGTGGACAGGATCATCACGCACCTCAACAACAACTTCCTTTTCGGACACAAGCTCAACGTCTGGTAAAAGACCCTCACCTTCCCTCCCGCGTTCGCCCAAGCAGTACGCCTCAGAGGTTACCAGCGAGGTCCCAGAGAGCGGGGCCGGCCGCTCCTTGTGCGGGTGGTGTGGTGGTGACGGGTGTGGCGTCTCTTGTGCAGTGTGTCCAAGCAGCAGGCCATCATGCCCGGCCAGTGCTACGAGCTGGAGGACGGCAGCAGCAGCTTCAAGGACTTCCACGGCTCCCGCAACAACCGCTTCACCTCCGCGGAGCAGGCCGCCAAGAACCGCATCCAGCACCCCAGCAACGTCCTGCACTTCTTCAACGGGCAGCCCGACATCTCGGCGGAGATGTTCAACGAGGCAAGGGGGGGGGGAGACCCCGGGGTGGCTGTCTGTTTTTGTTTTTCGGGGTTTCTTGATTAGATTAGATTAGATTCAACTTTATTGTCATTGTGCAGAGTACAAGTACAGGGACAACGAAATGCAGTTGGCGTTCTAACCAGACGTGCAAATGAGCGATTAAGGTGCAGGTTGAAATGCAGGTTAAGGTGGTGATGGTGACAATGTGAGAAATGATTGCCTTTTTCACGTAGAACCCGTCTCTTTCAGGTCTGTGACGAGTTGGCAATCAAGGTCCCCTCGAATGTGAAACTTTTCACGGGAAAGAGTGAGTGCAAATGTTGGTTTTACCGTGTTCATTTGTTGTGCTGTTGTGCTTCTAGTTGGAAATTAAGTCCTCTTTCCTGCCTTTTCCCCAGGTGAGCGCAGTTCTTCTGGCCTACTGGAGTGGGAGTCCATCAATGACGCCATGGAAGCCCTGGCTCTGATGAACCACTACCAGATGAAAAACCCCAGTGAGCCCAGTTCATTCCTTTCATTTTTTTTTGTTTAAAGACAAAACATTTGATTCCCTTGTTTAATTCAAGTATATTGCTTTTCTTCGGTTGTTGGACATTGTCAAGTGCATTGTGTTTTCTATATTCATTGTTTCAAACTCTTTTTTTTTTTTACCCTCTTCTCCTTTAAGGTGGACCTTACCCGTACACACTTAAGTTGTGTTTTTCAACAGCACACCATGCCAACTAAACGAAGATGCACTCTCTCTCCACCCGTTTCTATAGTTTTGTGTTCTCGCATAATGTATGTCAAAGTTAAGTTGTCACGCCCCTATAGAATATCCAATCTGTATTGACAAAAGCGTAGGATCAACGGGTTTTAGAAACCCTTTTACTTTAACTTAAAATAGATTTTGTATGATTAAGTTTATCCTTTTTTATTTTTGTGCTATCGTTTTTATTTTTAGTATGTTCCATTTCACAGAACACCCCCCACCTACACCTGCTTTAAATTAATTTACAAGTGAACCTTTTTTTTTTTTTTAATAAAGTGATGAATGTTAACCTATGCTGTGTTTTTTTCTGATCAGTTACTTAACACAAAGGCCACAGGTATATTTCTTAGAATAGTCCCATCATGCTATTTGAAAAGGTAAAGGGAAACGAAATATATTTTAGCCATGTATCATGCCATAGTAACAGCCTAAAGTTGCCATGGCATTTTTTTTTTGGCAGTTCCCTTATTAAGATCAAATTTTTAGTTGAGTGAATATCTACATTTATATATTTATTCAAAGGCCATGACATGTAATGTAAGCAGCTGCAATAAATAAAATACACCACAGAGGAGAAAGTCACGCCACACGTGAGCTCACAGCGCCTTCTTCCGGCCTGCAAGGGAACCTCCGCGGTCTTCTCGGTCATGCGGTGTGTGAGACCCGGATGAAATATGTACACTGCCATGAACAGGACTTCTCAAATTCACTTGAGATTTGTGAAAAATATACTTATAGATTATTTCGGTTTCATCACGATCAAAAATGTATACGATTTTTTTTTTTACAACATTTTGTAAAATTAAGTTTTCACGTAAATCAACAGTATTCATTTTTAATACAAATAGAACGTCCAAAACGGCCACTATAGAGCACCGCAACTAGAAAGGGCCCTTTGTTTAAACCGTGTTGTTTTAACGTACTTCAGAGCGACATTTGTGCTATGTCTATAAAGTATCCAATCCTGGTTAAGTAAATGCACAAATTAAAATATCTCATCACCTGACAACATTTCAGACCATCTGACAACATTTCGAGGTATATGCACAAACGAACGACGGAACTTCAACTCCCACAATGCAGCGGTATTGACGTGTAGGTGTATCCGGTGTCTTACAACATTTTACTTCCTTCCAGACAGACCGACACGAACAACCCAAGAAAGAAGACGTTGCTAACTTTTTAACGGTGTAATCCTCTGTCGCGTTCAATCTTAGTTTAATTGTAATAATTCATACAGATCTCGAGACATGCGGCCGATCGTGTCTGGATATTAAATAATTATTGAAACACGAAGACTGCACAGCGTGGGCCTCTGAAGAAAGTTTGTGCGAGGGCCTGTAAACAACATGTCTTCCGCCTCGCAGGCATCCTCTAGACGGCAATGGTGCTACCTTTGCGATCTCCCCAAGATGCCGTGGGCAATGCTGTGGGAATTCAGCGAAGCTGTATGTCGCGGATGTGTGAATTACGATGGTGCGGACAGAATCGAGCTTCTAATAGAAACTGCCAGGCAATTAAAAAGCACCCATGGTGTTTTAGACGGGAGGTCTCCCGGACCACAGCAAAGCAAACCCACCTCGAGTGGGCCAATGGAAGGGGGGCGGCAGCATTCAGAACGTATAGACAGGGGGAGGGGAGAGTATGGGGTCTCTTCTCGTCTACCCAACGGTCTGCACAGAGCTGAAGATGTGGCCATAACGGAGGGAAGCAGGCAAAGCCCAAATCCTCGGAGGGCAATCGTCGGGGCAGTTTCTACTCTACACGGGTCCATACCCCATGCCCTGTTGGCGCAAGGGTTAGTAGGTGCTCCTCATGGTCTATTAGCCCCGTTAGCAGGGTCCAGGGCTGGAGCCCCATCTATCGCCGTCTCAGCTGGACCTATAATGGGAGAATCTGGCAGAAGACAAGCTGTGTCCTTGGGTGTGGGGCCCAGTGCCTCTACCTTGGTTGGTCTGGATGCTGGGGTTTGGAGGAATGGTGAAGTAATGGCTGAGCTGGCAGAGAGTGCCCGCAGTAAATCTGAAGGCTGGCCCACTCGTCCTAAAGCTGTGCGAGATGTCCTCGTGACCCTCAATGGCTGTGTCCCGTTCAACGTGCGCTTCAGGAAAGATCATAATTTAATAGGACGCGTGCTGGCCTTTGATGCTAACACTAACCCTGATTTTGAGCTGAAAGTTTTTGCTGAGTATCCCTGCGGCTCTGGGATCGTGTACTCCCAGATCCCTGACCTGGTCCGGCAGATGTTCCGCGACTCGGCCAAAGACGCGGGCAAAGCCGTGAACTCGGGGCTGCGCTACGTCGAGTACGAGAAACGCCAAGGCACCGGCGACTGGCGCGGACTCACCGAGCTGCTGAACGACGGCGTGCGTCTCTTCAAGGAGCCCCCCATCCAGGAGGTGCTGCCGCAGCCCTACCCCGAGGCGGGCATGCCCATGGCCTCCGCCGGCCGACCGGTGCCCCCGAAGGGTGCGGCGCGGCGACGCAAGGCCTCGCCGGGCTCCGAGAACGGAGAGGGCGAGGGCGCGCGGCCCGACCACCCGTCCAGAGAGGCGTGGCAGCGCGGCGCCTACCAGGGCATGGAGCCCCTCCAGGGCATGGCCGCCCCTCCGGAGGGGGCGCCGCCCCGTCTGCACAGCCAGCCCTCGCCCATCTCCGCGCTGATGGGCGTTGCCGAGAGCCTGAGCACCAACCAGATGGCCCGGGAGAGCCCGGGCATGTCCGCCACACACTCCTCCTCCTCGGCAGGCCGCCCCACCAGCGGCAGCCCCTCCACGGCCTCGGGCTCCCAGGCGTCACTAGGGCAGGGAGGGAGCCAGGTGGGCCCCAGCAGCAGCAGCGGCGGCTCCGCCACAGGAGAGCCAGGGATCGGTGCCCAGGGCGCGCTGCTCTGCTGCACGCTGTGCCGCGAGCGCCTGGAGGACACCCACTTTGTCCAGTGTCCCTCCGTCCCGCACCACAAGTTCTGCTTCCCGTGCACCCGGGCTTCCATCCGCAGCCAGGGTCCAGGCGGGGAGGTGTACTGCCCCAGCGGGGAGCGCTGTCCCCTGTCGGGGTCCACCGTGCCTTGGGCCTTCATGCAGGGAGAGATCTCCACCATCCTGGCTGGCGACGGAGACGTGACGGTGAAGAAGGAGAGCGACCCTTGACCTTCCAGCCCTGCAGTGGTGAATGGTAAAACATTTGGGGAGGGTGGGGGGGGGGGACAAACGGGTGCTTTTGTTTTTTGTGTGTGGTGGTTGTACTGGGCAATGTTGAGAAAGAAATATGAATAGTTTTAGTTGGGAGGGTAGAGCAAAAAGTGAAGACACTTGGGAAAACACCATCGCTTGTTCTTAGACAGCCTGCTTTCATTTTGTGGTGAAATGGTGGAGCCAAAACCGCCCTCGGTTGACACCATTGTTGACTTTCATTTTACTCTCTCTCCACAGTGGCTCGGAAAAACGACAACTTTGAAAGCACTTCCTGAATTTCTCGAGCAGAGGTCCACTTGGCTGCAGTACAACATGTGTGCCTCTGAGCTGAGACAGAAATATCCTGAACCTCTCCCACAAAAATGCCAGACGGCCAGCTCTGGAAGTGTTCCTTTTTCCTGTATTTTTGTTTTTTTTTGTTTTTGTTTTTTTTTAAAACAATGTGGAATCTCTTTTGAGTAAAGGGACACGTCTGTTTCCGTAGGGGCTTACCTCACATCACGACATCGCTCATGCATTTGAAGGCCTACTGCGAAGAATCAGGGAGATACATTTTCTACAGCATGGTTGTCCCAGCCAGGCCGTGTATCTCCTCTCGTTCCCTCGCCCGGGGTTGAGAGCGCAGGGCGTGTGTTTAAAAATTGACAATCTGTTTCTCGGTTGGTTGCTTTTGTTTATTTGTTTCCATTTTGTTCATGTACTTTTTGTATACTGTTCTCTGCAAATGAATGACACCAATATTGATTGTACGTGGTGGCGAAAGAAAAAACGACATTATTCAAACCAGACACTGAGTGATTGTCCCCCCAAAAAAAGGTAAAATTATTAGGTCCTTTTAAAGCCAAGGGTTTAAAAAAACAACTAATGTAATCACATCTGAGGTATGCGTCTTTATTACCTATATTGTATGTCAAAAATGTGAATTTACTTTCAATGGCTCTCATGTAATTTCTATTTTTGATACAATACAAATTTATATGTATTTGTTTATAGTAAGTGATAAGAAGACCAAAGATGGCTTCGTGTGTAATTTTATTGTATTGTAGCCGTGTATTCTGTATTCAGATAACCTTGGCATCAGTCACTAATTTCTTCATCTACTATACTAGTCAGCTTGTATTTGTCTTTTATATTCTATATATAGATATATATAGATATATATATATATGGTAAGATAATTAGCACCTCAATCGTCAATGGTTAATTCACATACTCATGTGATCTAGAAAGGTCAAGTCTATAATAAATTACAGACTAGTAAAATAACAGTTATGGTGTTATTCGGCTGCAAAAAAAAAAACAGGCTCAGATGTGTATTCAATTGCATAACTTTTACTCGCAAAAAGGTTATAGTTGATGCTACACAATTTAAACCCGAACCCAGTTTTTTTTAACCCCATACCACAGATAACCAGTTTTGTAAACACAATGTGCTTGAATAGCAAAAGTATGCTGTGCAAACTTAAAGCTGATGACACTATTTCTTGGTATTGACATACATAATCTGTGCACACCGACATCAATATGCTGATGAATACATATGTGTAGAGAAAATATAAATTACCTTTTCTTTTTCTTTTTTATATTGTGGCACAATGTACTAACGTGCATATTCTTAAACAAAATTTAAATCTGTAAACATTTGGGATATAGAGTGCAGTGTCATCCTTTGCTCGGCATCATGGTTGCGTCTTCCCTGTTGCACCACAGTCCTGGCGGTAGCGGCAGACTCCCCGATGTAGTTAAAGCGAACACCGTACATGCAGCAGCCGTCACAAAATGACACACCGTGAATCATCACGACTAGAGAACATGGCGGTCAGAACGGGCTGCCGGAGTCACGCAGGGCCTCCTGCGCTCCCTTCAGGGTCTCCCGCTTCACGCACTTCCAGTAGCCTGCCAGGCCGTACTGGGGCTGCACCTGCATGCAATGACAGCAACGCGTTTTAGAGGGAGCAGTCGTCTTCAAAAGACAGACAGCACTGGTTTAACTGCAGGGCACGCATTTGTTAGAATTATGTAGGTTACACAACACTATGAATCTAGTATAGCTTTGCTACTATAACAGCCCGCGTATCCTACACTTGTATAGTAGAGTATAAAACTTAAGATTTCACAAGAAGGCAATCAAACACGTCTGTCACAAGTATTCACTCCAATGCAATTTCTTTTCGGTGCATACAATCTTGGACAGCAGGAAGCAAATTTCCCGCGACCGTACTTTTTCCATAGACATTTAAAAACAACCACCCTCCTTCAGCGCGGATGAACCTGCCACCGCAGAAAGGTTTTCGGTCGTCACCTTCAGGCCGCGGAGCATTCGGTCTTTCATGACACAGAGGAACTCCTTGTGGCTCAGGCAGTTGTCCCCGTCCAGGTCGAAGATCTTGAACACGGTGTCCAGTACGTTGTCGGACAGGTTGTGTCCCGTGGCGATCCTCACCGCTCGCTTGAACTGGGCTGCAGTGAGCGGCGAAAGAAGAACGACAAAAGGGACATGATAAAAACATCACCATTAGATGCGACCCAACATGGACAGACGGAACAGCCATGACAGTCGGGAGACAAACAGGGGCGCGCGCACGCAAAACACACAACTTAGAGCAGGTGGAGAAACGCGGAATGAAAAAGGGGCCAGTGAGGTCATTTCAGTGGAGATGCGTGGGATCTCACCCATGCCGATGGGTCGGTTGGCCTCAGTGATCAGTTTCATCGTGAAGGCAAAGTCCTCCAGGTTGTTGGTGAAGAGGCAGAAGGCTTTGAACTCGGCAAACGTGATGCTCTGCGAGGGGGGCGAACATTTCACAGAGGTAAAAAAGGTACAATGCCTTTCCTTCCTTCCTTCTTTCAGGAAGAAGGAACTGAAACCTTAGGCATCACGTCATACATCATTTTCCAATAACGGGACACCCCGTTATTTAGTTCTTCCATAATCCAGTGTTACGAAATTAGGTAGATGGATAATACTTTAGTGTCCTCAAAGAGAAAAAAATATTTTGCATTGGGGCCCACGTTATTAGATCATCTTAGTGTGGTGGAAAAACCAAACACCAATGCCCACCACATCGTTTGGACACGTCTCATCACGTCTGTACCTGGCCGGCAGGGATCCTCTTGCGCACGTTCTCCCAGTAGGTGTCGTTGTCTTCTTCGTTGGTGTAGTGCAGCAGCCACTCGGCAAAGTCCTCCCTCCTCATGGTGTCCATGCCCTTGGAGAACTGCAGGAACTCCATCTCCTGCACCTCGGCCTGCAGGTCCTCCATGAACCTGTTGGAGAAATGGGGAACAGAAACCAGGAAACCGGAGTGACTCACAACAGAAAAGCCTGAAACGACCATGGGAGGCGCCGAAGAGGCTAAAGCGAAGTGACAGCAATCTGCCCTTTGATGCCGAAAAAAAAAAAAAAGAAACAAGAAGATCGCATCACGTGTCTGTCAAATGGTAAAAACTATGACTGGTTTTTACCTGCGGAACTCCTTGTACTGCAGCTTGTTTTCCCCGTGCCGTCCAAAGAAGAAGGCCTGCAGAGTGGTGTTCACGTCCTCCACTGCAGCTGCTGGGTTCTGCAAGGTCACACAGGCCAGGAGGTCAAATCACTGTGGAGTCATTCTCAAAGCCTCCTATAGAGGCTAAATATCCCATCAGCACATTCTTAACCCCCGAGAAGCAATCGGGCGACTTATCTTACAAATGCGTGTGAAATGACATTAAAAAAAAAAAAAAAAGAGAATAACTTTATTCGCTACTCACATCATCACCTTCCTTGGGAATTGTTCCTTTTCTTTTTCCGATGATGTTCTTCAGCTGTAGGTGCAAAAATACAAGAACTGAATAGCTATTAAAAAAAGCGTTTTAAGGCAACAAAATCAATGCAAAGCTTGGCATGTCATTTCTGTATTTCTGATGACTGACCCTGAGCTCATCACACATGCTCTTGCACTTTGCTCTCAGGCTTGAGTAGCACACAGTGCTACGAATGGCTCACAACGTGCTCACATGCAGTCTCTCGAACACATCAACAGGGAAGCTCATAACAATGGCCACAGTGCTAAACATTTGTCACCAATAAGCAAAACATTTCAAAGAAATTCCACTTGGCTTTGACCGAACCACAGTGGCCACACTGATAGCAAAGTACAGGCCTTGGTGCTACCCTAGACCCTTGCAAAATGCGCTCTCACCTGTGGCTTTGGCAATATGCATAGATACTTACATTTGTGGGAGCCATCCAAACTTGAGGCCGCATTAAAAAGGTGGCAATATTTTAAAATGGAAGTGTGAATAATTACAGTTGGGCAGAACACATTACTCGTGTCTGCTAAAAAAGGTAACCGCATTTTATTCAAAGAATGAAATACAGATAGAAAATGACCTGGATTTTAGTGCTAAATCCATATACAGTATGTATGTAGTATTATTAGTATAGGTTGTATATGGAATTGCATTCTAGCCCCCCATTAAAATATTTAAATGGCTTACCTTAAGAAACTCTTTCTTATCAACCTGCTCATTTCCATCAGCATCAAGCATTTTGAAAGCAATATGAAATCCTGTGCCAGGCTCTGAAATAACAAACACACAGTATGCTGCTGTTATCTGTGCTGCACTGACATAAGCAATGCCAAAAATGCATTACAATGTATTTTGGCATTGCTTATTATACATTGCACACATTGCAAAACATGTGGCCAATGAAGCCACATGTCTTTGAGGATGCAAAAAAATAGAAACAAGACAGGAGGAATTCCCTTGGACAACAAATCAGGTCAGGGAATCAAAAACTTACTGGTTAGGATAGTCAACAGGAATAGATACTCTGTGTAGGAGATCAAACCTGAAAGGCACAAAACAACAAATCTGCATAAAAACAGTTAGTCTATTTTGCATATTGTAGACAGTAATGCTTTGACCTAGTGTTTTCCTTGTCACTGTATAGCTCAACGTTATCTTACCATTATCTCCTACGTTTCTGAAAAGGGTGTTACCAGCCTGTGTTCGGGATGCAGTAGTCAACATTGTATCCACTTCCTGAAGATAGAATCATGATGTGCATCATAAACCCTAATAACAATGAACTGTATTTACAGTATCAAGAATTAGATATCAAGTAGGCCTATCTAGTATCAAGAATTAGATCCACAACAATGAAACCCTAAAAGCATACCTCCTTTTTCAAGTCCTTTTTTCGCAGCTTACCTGAAAAAATAAAAAAAATTAAAAAGGTACCATCAACAGATTAACATTGCCACAAAGACCTCCACAACAATTGTTAAATCCAACAATAAAGTTCACGTTCACAGTAAAAACCAGTTCAAGGGACAGAGGTTTGCATGGTCTTGTGACCATTTTGAGACCACAACTCAGGACCACCACCAGTTTATCTGTTATGGTTATAAAGCTTTGAATGATCTTCTTACGGTCAACATTCTCCAACATCACAGAGAAAAGGAAGTCTCTTGGTGTCATGTAAACCTCCCGATCGTACGTCAATGAGGCAAACTGTTCAAACCGAATTCGCCTGGTAGACCGCGGCGGCACAGCGGTTTCCTACCGACAAAAAACAAAACAAAAGGTGTCAAGTTACTCATAAAAGATCAAGAACGAGCATTTGACAACAGATTGATTGGTCACATTGCAGGTGTGTTGTGAAATCCCGATTAATTCATATTTTGATACGTCAATAGACTGTCCCCGACATGTTTACGTTGGATCTAACTTTACCCGTGGCTCCTGTGCGTAAAGGACAGCAGGAAAGCTCCTGCCGGTTCCATAATGGTGATAGATCACTCCGGTTCCGACAAGAGACGCCAGGACACCAGTACCCACAGCACGGGACTGTCCCGACGCTGTGAGTACCCGAGGCGCCCTCGCGAAGTTCCTCAAGATGTTACGAACCCTGCCCCAGCTGGCCATTTTCTAAAAAACGAGCTCGCTTCAATGCGGTAGTGGCGTTCACTTGGCCCACGCCTTTCCAAAGGTCTGCCAGCGAAACCTCGTCGGCTCTCGGGGTGTAAACAACAACAACAACGCCGCGATCAGGGTGCCGGGATCGTCAAATAACAAAGATTTTGGTTTGACTGGAGGCAACGATGCATTCGGAAGTGTTGAAAGTGTTGATATGGAATTGCAATTGTTACATTTTGTGTTTTTTTTTATCCTGGTTTTCCGGCGCCACCCTGTGGACGCTTCTCCCTGCTGTGCGTATCATGCGCAGAGATCTGTGACACATACGTAACCAGGCGCGTCGTGTAGTTGTAATAACCGGTAAGGCTTGTAGCTTCTTACTCGGCTGCAGGTTTGAGTTGGGCTATGGCAGGGATGTCCTTAAAAGGCTTATGTGAAAAAAGAGCAACGAGGCTAAACATTTAATCTAATTTCATTTTGCGTCATAGGACTTGGCTGCCATGGTGTAAAGGAAAAGTATTTAGGCCTACGCTAAATGACCCTAATTAAAGTCAGAATGAGTTGAAACTCATACGATCTTGAATGTATGTGTATATAGGTGTCAAAATGTAGCTTAAAGTTAAAAAATGGTAGGTAAATGTAAATGTAAAGTCCAGTCCACCCCTATATTTGCTCCTGTATCACCGACAACTGAGCCTTGATTCAATATTACGCACCTTCCACCGGCATTCATTTCCCTTTTCTCTTTGTTTGGTCAGAATGTAATCTGTACCCACTCTCTGATACTGAGTATATCATCACATAACAGATGGCTGGTCCCAGTGGAAATAGCAGCAGCCATAATAATAATGATGATAATAATAATAATAATAATAATAATAATAATAATAATAATAATAATAATAATAATAATAATTCTTTATCATTATTATTATTATTATTATTACTGTCATGTCATATCAATTAGCCTATAACAATAACAATAATTCTATATGGACAATAATAATCATGATACTTATTTTAAGATGCTTTTAGCTGTACCCCACTGTTGAATTTGGGGAATGACAATTCAATCTTGCTCACCTTGTGATGTAGCAAAAACATTGTTTCATGATTCCTGATTTGGGGAAAGTCCATTCAAAAGAATGCACAATGATAAGTAAGGAAGTGAGTAAGTAATATTCACAGCAAAAGAACCAGATAAAACGAAAATAAGACAATGGCAAAATTAAGGGATGAATAGAGTTTATGAGACAATACCATATTTCCATTATGTTTCCACAGACAGATATTGGCAAATGTTACTCGATCATTCATTAAACAAATTAGAATTAAAATGTACATTCTTAAAACATACATTGAGTTGTGCAGTCTTTGTGCAATACTGTATACATGTTTTTTTTTTTTTTAATTATTATTATCATTATTGAGAAGACCCTGCATCGCCACTAACGTTTTACACTGTGTATGGGGCTGTTCTTTAGTGCAAAACAAAAGTTGCATGAGAATATTCTTTTCTTATCCCCACACCATCAATTATTCAACATGTCCACTCGCATTTTATTCAAAACTGCACGTAAGCTCGTGTTAGGTTACGGCGTTTCATTGGTTGCTATAAGAAAGCCATAATTACAGCGCAAAATGTTTGTATCGTACCAATTCCTGTATGTACAGAAGCAAATATCTCAAGCATAATGTTCTCAAGCATTTGTGTGTAACCCCTTGACATGAACAACGTTTGGATAAAACAGCCCTCTCTGGTCGACATTCCACCAATGACGGACAACCCTCAGTCATTCATACAGAGTGTATAAGCTACTACCAATTTCCAGGTGGAGTAGGGGGTGTTTAACACTTGAAAAGCATATGAAAAAGACACTTTCTTTCTCTCTTCATGGATTTTTTTTTTTTGACATTCAGATTACTACTTGTAAGTGTGATGTGTGTTCACGCGATGACCGCCCTATCACATCGCAAGAACACCAGACGCACGGAGCCGACATTATTGGTTGGCCCCCGAAGCATAACCCAACATGAAGGTGACAGTCTCTGTCATGGCTGTTCGTTACTGCTGATGGGGGAGGTGGGGTGGAGTGTGGGGGGGGGGGGGGGATTGGTGCACAAGACTCTGTATAGAAATCAAGGCCTTCACTTCTGAACTGTGGTTGGTGGAGCTGTTTGCTGGTCGTGTAAATACTAGTGTAGTATTTGTCACCAGGGTTGGGGGGCGAGTCGGGGAACACTCAGAGTGTAGGCCTACTCTGAAAGATCAAACCAATGCAAGGTTCGAACTCTACGGAATACAATGTCTTTTTTTTTTCTCATCAAATTGAATTTCATTTGTGTATATTATCAAGCCAGAAGGACAATGTGATGTCCACATCGAGTTTGCATCAGCAAGTTTGGAAGTTTATTCAATGTCATAGCAGCAAGTTGTAATGTAAGGAAACAAAGACATACACACTGCAAAACTACCCATGAGTGAGATAAATAATACTAAAAAAATAATGGTACAATCGGTCCTCATTGAACACTGTATATACAACGTGATAAATCCCCTGTGTGTTAAAAAGTAACATGATGAAACAACATAGCACACACTGAGAGATTAAACAAAATGTCCGACATGAGTATTTAAATGTGCATACCAATGTAACACAAGAAAATACTATAGCTTATGTTATGAAATATAAAAAACTCTATTGCAATGACAGGTGTCAAGTAAAAAAAATACACAAAATGGCTCTTATGTTAATCACTTAAAACACTGTAATATTGGCATATCTGCATAACATCACATCATGTTATAGCATATTATCACGTCTTGGAAGGAGGCATTAATACACACAGAAACATTGTTACTGTGATTCCAAAGAGTTCACACACGTCTGCATCCGTTGACCCACACCGGACGTCTGTTATTGAGATTTTAATGCCCGTTTGGAAACCGAAGATGCATTTAGAATTACTTGTATGTAATATCGTGTCAAAATGCTGCCAGCGTTTAAAAATATATCCATTGCTACCGGTACTCTGTGTTGAGTTAGAATTCAAGTAGGCCTCCAACCGGTCAAAAGTGTTGTTAAAGTCACTCGCCATGGAATCACGACACCGTAACGTAAAAAACAAAGAAGAGGCGGGGTGTATATTTCTCTATTTGGTCACAAAAGAAACAAATTTCAGGGTGCGTGTGGCCTTGGCTATTTTATTTAGACTTTCGCGTAAGATTCTAACAACATACAACACACATCCTCGGAACAAACACACTTTGGAACAACTGGGTATCTGGGACAGTGTTGTCGTTTGGACCCACACAGGTGATTTAAGAGGCGTGTGTGGGGGTGGGGGGGGGGGGGTTAGATAACGGAAGACATCAAAATAAAAACGCAACAAGCATACCTAGAATATGCCTTGCTGCTCTCTCCCTTGGTAAATGAGTTTAATGCAACTAGATACTGCTGTACTTACATACACTATATTATTCCATAGTGAATCCTAATTTGCATACTTTTTATATTTAAATGGAATAAACATTTATATTATACTTGAGTGATAGTTCCTTTTATTTCACTTATGTAGGTTAATACAAATATTTAAAATTTTTACCCATTTTCAGCACAAGAGTACTGTTTTTATTAGAGCACAGAATTCAGTGGTATACATACAAAGATAAGTATATACACTTTATGAGTTGAATCATGACACTTTTACATAAACTCTCTCCTGACTGCAATATCCAATTGGTGTGTATTTCAAATTAAGGAGATATAGTATACTTGAGTTGTTATTTCGTCTGTGTAATCAGTTCTGGGTGTGATGGACTTTGGGCATGGCAAAACCAACGGTGAGGCCATTACAATCTTGTTTTGATCATAAAAAAAGAAAAATCTGCAGTAATACAACACAAACAGCATGAGGTAATACAGCTACGTCATTCATCCATCCATTCATTCATTCATTCATTCGATCAGTCTCATACATGAATGAGTATTTACTTTTTTCTTTTGCTATATCCTAAGAACACCCCCTTTCATCTCATGCTTACTGTGGAGATAAGACAAGCCTTTTTTTTCAACTTTGAGAAGAGGACCATGTTAACAAATGACATTTTGCCCCACTCACATTAAATTATTGCAATTCTGAGACTGCTCAACTTATTTTGAGAACATAAAAAAGGCATTACTGTAACAGGCGCACTAATAGACTATTTCATGCAATGTTCTGGTTTTTTACGACATGTAATGTATACAAAGGCATTGCGTCACACTGTGACACGTAGCGTTTCCTGGCTAAAATCGATTTTTCATAGGTTTGATTTTTCAGAGGTTTCATGGGTCATTGAAATAATCATCATACGAAGAAGAACCAATAATAATAAACGATAAAACAAAAAAAGTCACCGGTGAAATTTTTCAGAAATTTCAGTTAACACTTTTTAAACTCAGGTTGGGAAATCCCAGCATTCCAATACATTAACATATTCAAAGATTGCCATGTGATGGGGTTAAATGTCAGAGAGGGATTAGTATACAGATGTGTTGAGTGTTTAAGGTGCAGAGATGCCTGGAATATGTGGGATGTGACGAATCATCAGTTCATATTTGCAACTATTTCTCTTTTTTTTTTTTCATCTTCTTCCGTTTCCCCATTTTTCCTCCTCTGGTGCAAGAGAAGAAATGACCAACAAAAAAAAAAAAGTATATTGCTTGAAAAGAAAAAGAGATTTTTTTTTCTTTTTTTTTAACACCGTGAGACATTTCATTCGCTGCTTCTCAGGTTGTCTAGGGTGGACAAAGCGTTACATTATCAGTCAAAGATACATACACGTGTTGAGGGGGGGTGGGGGTGGGGGGGATGCCTTGAATCCAGAGTCCCGAGTAGATTGAGGGTCAATGGCGAGGCGGTGAACTCCGAGCGGATCCACCGGCAGAGGACACCAGGCAAGCAATGATGTGCTGCCTGCTTTGACTGGGAGAAACTGGAAAGGCCAGTCTTTCACAGTTACAAGAGTCAGTCTGAGGACCTCAGTGTGTTCCGGTGCTGTGGAAAGGGAGGAGGGGGGGAGAGGAGGGGGGAGGAGGAGGGGGGAGAAAACAAAACCAAAAAGGACCACACACCCCAGCAGCGACAAACCACCCTACGACCACAACTCCCTCCCCTCCCCTCCCCTTCCCTTGCCTCACGGCCCCGCCCGTCTCCCTGCCGCTCGCCCTCTCTCTCTCTCTCTCGCTGTCATTCGGGGGGGGTGCAAAGTTAAAAAAAGGGGATCTTCGGGGAGGGGGGGGGGGGGGGGGGGGGAATGTCCCCCCCGCTCATTTGCTCTTGCCGGACGTGCTGGAGCCCCCCGCGCCCCCCTCCGCTTTGTCGGCGATCTCCGAAGTGTCCAGCTTCTCCGAGCCCTCGCCCTTCTCCGAGCGCTCCTTCTCCTCCGACCTGTCCTCGCCCTCCACGAACTCGGAGCGCTCGGAGCGCGCGTCCGCGTCGCCCTCCGACTTCTCCTTGCGCTCCGAGCGGTCGGGGTCCGTGCAGGACGTCCCCGGCTTGTCCCAGCCGGCCATCTGCTCGTGCTCCTCCAGGCAGGTGATGATGTTCCCTGTCCAGGCCTTCAGGTCCTCCTAGCAGGGGGGGGACGGCGGGGGGGGGGGGGGGGGGGGTGATTGAATGAGGAACATGGCTGTTATTGACACGCCTGACATGATGGTGATGGTGATGATGATGATGATGATGATGATGACGTGAACTGCGCTGGGGTGTCAGTTAGGTCAGTCAGGACAGTTGGGTCGGTGTTCTTACCTCGTCCTTTGCGTGGAATACGAAGTGGTTTCCTTCGTCGATTCTGTGTGCAAAGAAACACGTTTTCTTTCAGATCATCGGAATTCTTCATTTTTTAATGGAATACATTTGTCTTACATATGACTTGTACGTATCGTCTCGGCCTTATGAATTGGTATGTCATAACAATTTGCCTAGGTCAATTCTCAAAATGTGTGATTGATTTTCTTACTGTAGGACGAAGACATTCTTCTTCTTCTTGTAGCCAACGGAGGAGTCAAATGAACATTTGCAGAGGTCAATGGGTTCCTCGCCGTTGTACGTTGTGTTACGGTGTCTGGCGTCCTTGTAAAAGGTCAGTTTTCCCTCGATCAACACGCAATATACGTTCACCCAGGACTTACTGTAAGGAACAAAACAAAAACATTTCAAAATGCATGAGACAGCTAATAGTAATTCCAAGTGGTAGTTAGGCGATTGTAAACACATTTCTCTCCACACTCCCTGATTGAGTAAGGATTCAGTATCTCACCAATAGAACAGATTAACACAAAAGACACCAGACCAGAGAAACTGAAACTCGTCCACCCGTCCAATGAACTGCAGACTCAGAAGATTCAGAAGCCGCCCCCCTGGGGGGCCGTACCTATTGGGGCTCCTCTGCTGGACCTGCAGGTCAGAACTAGTGGCCTTCTTCCGGTAGAGGAAGCCTTCGTTGTGGGCAGTGTGCGAGGGCGGCTGTGGCGTCGTCGGGGCACCGGTCGCCGGGGCGGAGCGGGACCGCCGGGTCTCCTCGGGCTCCTTCGGGCGGGGCCTCCGCCGCGGCTTGGGCCGGTCCCGGGCGCGAGGTCGCCCGTCGAAGCGGGTCACGGGCGCCGAGAGGCTGCTGGAGGGCCGGTAGGGCTCTCCTCGGCCCTGAGGCGGCACGCGGGGGGCAAACGAGACGAAGGCTGTCAGGCCTCGGGTTCCTCAACGACAGGGGGAAAAGCGCTTTCATGGGGGGGTTTTTTTACCGCGGTGGTGCGAGACTCACCTCTGCCGCCTCCCTCTCTTGAGCCTGCTCCACGATCTCCGCCATGGTCGACCTCTTGTCCCTGTGGCATCAACTGAGATCAGTAAACTCACAGGACTAAAGCGCAACATCAACATCAAAAGGTACTCGGGGGGGGCCAGTGCCAATGGGGCAAACCCGTGTGGAATTATGACCGCACTTGTGAGCATTTGGACCCTCGCCGCCCGCAGTGCTAGCTGACAATGCTAGCCGGCTCACCCACTCACCCCGAGCGCTTGTCAGAGCCGTCCTTCACCGAGCCGTCCTTCACTGAGCCCTCGAAGTCGCTGGAGTCCTGCCTCTGCAGCCGCGGCTTGCCGGTCCCCTCCTGCTCGCTGGAGGACTGCCTCTCCACGCGCCGCCGGTAGCGCTCCTGCCGCACGATCATGGGCAGCTCATTGAGCCGGGCCTGGATCTCTTGCTCGCTGGAGGTCTGCCTGCCCAGCTTGTACTCCCTCTCCCGCCGTAGGTGGTCCATCTGGGGGTCGGAGCGGCTGCCGCGGGGGTCCCGCTGGAGCCTGCCGTGGAGGAGATCCAGTCCCGACTCGGGACACATGTCCGCCATGGGGATGTCCCCGTACTGTTCCCTCTGCATCCTGCTGGCCTCCAGCAGGGGGTTCACCGCCTTGTGGATGTGATTGATCCTGGGCTGCATGAAGTCCGCCTTAAGGTGCTGCCATGCGTACGCCATTTTAGGGTCCATGATACCGCCGCTCTGAGCCAGGAATGCAGAGCTGCCCAGGCTCCCGCTGCCGTAATGATTTTGTGCTAGATAACCCGAGCTGCCCATGCCTGCACTACTTTGATAATTTTGCGCCATGAGAACTCCACTTCCCGTGTTTTGCTGTGCCACATATCCTGAACTACCGACGTTTTGCTGCTGCGCCAGGTATCCCGAACTACCTAGATTTTGCTGCTGCGCCAGGTATCCCGAACTACCTAGATTCGGCTGTTGTGCCAGATATCCGGAACTTCCCATGTTTTGCTGTGCCAGATATCCTGAACTACCCAGATTTTGCTGCGGTGCCAGATATCCCGAACTACCTAGATTTGGCTGTTGTGCCAAATAGCCAGAACTACCTAAATTATGCTGTTGTGCCAAATAGCCAGAACTCCCCATATTTTGCTGTTGTGCAAGATACCCAGTGCTACCCATGTTCTGCTGCTGCGGTAGGTAGCTTGAGCTTCCAAGACTCCCGCTGCTCTGTTTTTGAACTATGTGGCTGGAAGCCTCAAACGCGCCACTGCCTTGGTAGTTCTGCATCAGGGAGCCCGAGCCAGAGCCGGAGCCCACGCTCCCGGGGCTGAGTCCCAGGTAGCCCGAGCCCTCGGCAACTCCTCCGCTTTGATGGTTCACTCCCAGGTAACCGGAGCTCTCGCCTCCGCCGCTCAGGGGGGTCAGCGAGCCCGAGTAGCCGGGGCTATCTCCTCCGACCCCGGCCGCCGCCTGGTGGTTCATGCCAAGGTAAGAGGAGCCCTCGGAGGGCTTCCTGCCGCCCTGCTGATCCAGTCCGTGGTAGTTGGAGCCGTTCAGCACCGGCGAGTAGCTGGCCATGGCGTTGGCCAGCCTCTGGGAGGCGGAGGTGGCGGCCAGCTCCAGGCTGCTCTGCATGGGCTTGGGCTCGACGTGGGCCTGGACGGTCTGCCTCAGGAAGGAGGAGGCGGCGCTCGAGGAGGGGACGCTGGTCGTCAGACAGGACAGGGGGAACATCCGCCGGCTGGAGAGCGGCGTGGTCTTCTGCTCCTCTTCCTTTTTCTTCTCGGCCTGGAAGGAGTTTGAGGAGACAACAACAGGGCATGAACCCAGTAGAAGGTGAGGGGGAATTACGTGAAAGAAAAAAAAGAGGAAAAAAAAAAAAAAAGCAAATGTACGGTGCTAGATTAAAGACGATATGTATAACCCCACGCAGATGTAGTGCCTGCCTCATTAGATAGCATACAATGGAGCAAGTGCCAAGTGCAAATGGGAAACCGCAAACAAGGGTGCGCAGCATGTGACAAAGGTCACAAAACAAATTTAAGCCCACGATGGTGCTAGCGCACAGCATGCGCCCTTGCCTGCTAAGCTAACGGCACACCCCCAAGGTCAGGTGTTGCTTCTTCTCCTCCCCCTCCTCCTCTGTTCTCCATAGCTGTGCTAAATGACTCCCAGCATATGATAGACTGTCAATCTACAGTCAAGCTTACTGCGGAAAGCTGGCGTAGCGAGCTGAAGCGTTCTTTCCAGGTTACGGCAGCCTTGCGGAAAGCCTCATGGCGGAGAATGAGCTGCTCAACTTCGTCTGTTTGGGCCTGGGCCTCTCCTCCTTCCGGCGCCTTGGCGGAGATGAGGGGCTCCTTGGCCGTCAGCCAGGCCTCCGCCTTCACCGTCTCCTGGGCGAACTTGAACATCTCCTGCTCTGGAAGAGACGCCGCACACACACACAACGCCCCATCACAAACGGGTGTGACGGCACGGTTCTGTGTGCACCGCGGTGTGTGAGGTTTGACATTCGAAACGTCGGATGTAGATTTAATTGGTTCACGCACTCCTCGCGCTTGCTGTCGGGTGAGATGGTGCGTCTTCGGACAAAAAATGTAAAAGAGATTTATATCGCGAGGGATTCTTGATGGAGCCTCCAGAGATGTTTAGTGTTACTCACTGCGTAGAAGTCTTTCCTGGTGTTTCTCCCATTTCTCAACCAGATCCTTCTGCTTGGCCAGGAGACTGTCCAGCTTCTCTTTTATCTGTCGGGGAGAAATAGATCATGGCCCTCATGGTCATAGCACTTGATGGCTACAATGCAGCCGGCCAGGAATAAACCGTGTGAGCTTTCATTGTATGTACGCTATTGATCTATGATTGTAGCGCTAGTGCTTTTATTTTTATACCCCATACACCCTCCGGGCACCAGCGTATGGAGTCAGATTTCTCGCAGAAGCCTATCAACAAATTCACCCGGATTCTAATTCTGGTGTTGAACACCGTCTGCTCGACTGACCTCCTCAGATGCAGGATTACCAGCAGCCAATAGGATCTTCCCCAGGTCGGCACACTGCTGGATGGTTTTACTGCGGCCGTCCATCTTGGCTTTCAGCTCTTGATGTTGTTTCATCATCAACTCCAGCACCGACGCATCCCTGATGCGGAAGATACAATGAGTTAGAAGCCTGCAAAAACTAGGAAGGGATAACTGAATGAAAGCAATCAGAGCTTTCCTCTGCTGTTAGACCCGGTGAGACCTACCTGGGTTCATCCCATCTGATCTGGCCCATGATGCCCTCCATCCACATGAGGTTCTCACGCACCACAGAGAAAAACTGCACCTTGTCCGTCACCGAGGTCACCTGGACCCGGCTGGCCTCGCAGGAGCTCAGCAGCTGCCGCCACGCGTCCATCACCTCCTGCTCTTTCACCATGATGGCCTCCGCCTTCTCCCCGGCGTAGATGGTTCTCAGCTGGGCAGCGTTCTCCTGAAGCTGCCTCACCTGCAATGAAAAGGGGAAGGAGATGGAGGTGACTTAGGTCATGATATTAGAGAGAGAAACGAAAAAACCAGTGTCACCATGAATATCCCAAAAGCGTGATTGTTTTCTTCTTTGGATTTGACTTTTTTTTTCATTGGGACTTCAAAGGGAAAAAAAAGGCAAAAAAGAAAATTGCACGTCGCCGGGTCAAATGTACACCTCCAGACGTTATCCCTTATCCCTCTACAGGATGGCAAATGGACTCTGACTGCGTGAGGACTTTCTCGGGGCAAGCCGGAGTGCACACCTGCGCGACCAGCAGTTGAAGGGCGTGCTCGAAGGAGTGCATGAGCCTCTGCAGGGTGGCTGGGTTGGCGATGCTGGCCTGGCACGCCCTCACCTCTGGCAGCTGCCTCATCTTCCCCGCGATCTGAGCCAAGACCTGGGGCACAGGACGGCATCATCATGAGCATCGGCATCGTCGTCATCATCGCAAGGTTTTTTATAAATAGAAGCCACGGACAATTTACCCCCTAACAGTAGGACCAACAGATGAGGAAATGCCCGACTTGTTCCACACACATGTTCCGACAAACGGAACTTCTATTGTACAACTCCCTTTTTATTGACTAAATACTGGTCAACCACTATTTGGCAACAATAAAAAAGATATTTCTACTGAAAATCCATGCAAACGATTCTATGAGGAACTCTGTGTTTGTTATTTACTAGGAAATGCTGTTAAGCAAAGTGAATGAAGATATAGGTCATCAATACAAGAAAGGTCATCGGGCACATATGTTGACCAATTGTGGCTTACAGGTAGGCTGGTAGACATTAGGGATCCAAACCCAGAACCCTCTGTCTGGCCCCTACCACTACACACAACCCAGACACAAGCTCTCCTGGGTTCGTCTGGCTAGTCTGCACGGACGCGCGAGTCTGCGGTGTTCCAACGGGTGGAACGGTACCGGTGCTCATAGTACCTCTTTGCAGTCCGTGAAAAACTTGTGCAGCTGATGGGACGCGATCAGCATCTGCCTGCGCGTCTCCATCAGCTCCAGCAGGTCGGCCCAGGACTCGTTCAGGCCGTCCTTCCACTCTGCGATGGTGGCGGCGTCGGCGTGGCCAAGGTCGATCATCTCGTTCACCATCTTGTTGACCTGCTCCATCCGCTGTTGGCCTATGTTGTCCGTCTCCATGGAGAACTTGGTGAACTTCTCCTGAAGGACCTGCACCCAGACCCAGTCACGCGCGTCAGATGGTGACCCGCTGTGCGCTTACTGAATTGTAGAATTTGTTATTGTCCAGTACAGTGACACATTCATGGGGGACTTTCCTTGGTGACGTGGGTAGAATATCTGCAGTAACAAATCTGTAAGTATTTTTTCTTCCTCCTACTATATCCGTTATTTCATGTAAAAAAAAAACAAAAAACATGATATCAATGAGGGAAATTAGAATGCGAGAAAAATAGCGAAAAATATTGCGAAATGAACAAAACGTGCAATGAGATGCCAACTGACAGCACACAGTGAGAAACGTGAAATGGCTCCGTTAATGAAATAACTGAACACAAAATGTGAGAGAACCGCGCACTACTGAAAGGTGAACGTTACTACCGCGCACTACTGAAAGGTGAACGTTACTACTGAAAGGTGAACGTTACTACCGCACACTACTGAAAGGCCGCGTCACCGTTGGCGCGATGCGGCCGCAATCTCCGGACACCCACCGTGACGTCCTCCAAATCCTGGCCCAGCTCGGTGGAGCTGGCCACCGACTCCCGCTCGGTGATCCACTTCTCCAGCTCCTCCACCTCCTTGTTGAGCTGGTACATCCAGTACTGTTGCTCCAGCTTGGTCTTGCGGTTCTCCACCATGTCCTTCAGCGAGACGTACAGCCGGTCTATGTGGGACTGCTGCTTGGTGATCTGCTGGCTGGTTTGGAGAGGGGCGCCGGAACACAACAGCACACGTCAGGAAGTTTTGCGAGTGCATTTGCTTGGTTACGTCCCTTAACTTCGCACTCTTCATTTTCGCAAGCCCGGGAAAAAATACAACCACTGCACGGCTCTGTGATTGCACTGTACTCCAAGGTGTGTTTGAGTGGCAAAATAGAGGCAATTGGAGAAAAATAATTGGGAGAACAAAAAGAATCGAGGCATCCTTGCAATTCTCTACCACACTTAAAACACTGGAGCCCCACTATCTGCCTACCAATGCTTAAAGCAGCACGGTCGACACCCTTATCACTGGAACACACATTCCACATTACCTCTCTGGGTGCCCCAGTTCCAGCAGGCGTTGGCGTTGCTGGGACAGCATGCCTACTGTCTCTGCATACGTCTCCACGGTCTGCTCCAGGACCAGGTGTCCCTTCAGCAGCTGCAGAGTGCTTTCCTCGTCCTGAAAGCCGTAACAACAACGATAACATACATTTACAACCCGAAACAGGTGTCGGTAACATCACATTTAAGAACGCGGTACTGTTTAAATGTAACGATGATCTATGTCAGATTCTTTTTTAACGTATGCTCCTTCCAGATGCCTCAGGTCCTCTGGCCTTAGGCCTGCTTGTTCCTCAGGTGAGGAACCAAGACCAGAGCCTGAATTTAGAGTCTGTGGTCCTCACCACTGGATCAGACCGCCGGTCGAGCCGAGGGCATCCCAGTCTGTTGATACTTTCTCACAATCTTAAAATGGACCTTTTCAGTTTAGCTTTCTTCTAATCAAAGAGTATAATCCTCTCCCTTGCAAATCCACCTGCCAAATGTATCCCTGCGATTCAGATCTTTTTTTTCAAATCAAATGTTTTTTGTGGATTTCTCGTTGCTTGCTGTTGCTCGTTGTCTCCCTGTTGGCCACCATGCACCGCGCTGCGGGTATCGCACCAAAAGCACCGCGTGATTAACGTGACCAGGGGGTGCATCGGCTCCTTACAGTGCCCTTATCCTCGTTGGCCACCTGCAGCTTCTGCCCGGACAGCCAGGACTCCACCTTCACGGCCTCGCTGTAGTACTGCTGCGCCTGCAGCACGGCGTCCAGCATCACCGACCGCCGCTCCGCCTCCAGCCGCAGCACCTCCCACAGCTGCCGCACGTGCCCCGCCCCCTCGCGCACAAAGTCCACCTCGGGGGTGCGCAGCGAGGCGATGATGCCCGCCCGGTCCAGCACCTCCTCCACCCGTGCGCAGCGGCCGGTCAGCTCCCTCTGGAGCGTCTGGAGGAGGAGGAAGGGGAGGAGGCGATGGGAGACGGCGGTACACGCGGTGAATGTCGTGGAGTCTGATGATGCTGCGGTGCGTGCGCCGGTTAAGCTTATGGTTCGGTTAAGGTTATGGTTCGTGGCTGGTGGGGCTAAGGCGTGCTGATGGACTTGCTTTAGACCAAGCGTAAGCGTACGCGACCTGCCGTGTCCTGTGTGCGGCAGACTTGCTGCATCATTACGCGACCAAAGCGCGTGATAGTGAAGGTCTCCACTTGGGGCAGACCACAGTGATATCGGAACCCGGAAATCGTCCAAAAGCATGTGTATTGCATGCTTGTGTAAATAAACAACAAACGTAACCAACGCGATCTGTCGCCAGCTGGTCTGACATGCATGCTGACATGTATGCATATAAAGACTGTGATCATACAGGGGTGGGAAATGGAGACTGCGGACTAGGTTCGGCAGTCTCTCCTCAAAACTTTCCGCCATGCTAATAATAACTTTTTAATTTTAAAAAGGAATGTATGTACACGTAGAGCCCTTATTTGCACGTAGACCTTGGACCTCAACTTGGACTCGGAGGTCACTGTGTTTATTCGCACTGTCGCCCCCCAAGTTTCTTATCAGTATTACATCTTGTGGACACGTCGTGTTCGCTTGCGACGACGTGCGCGACCGCGCACCAAACGGTCGCAGAGTACGCACGGCGGCCATGATCCGTACACGTATGCGTTGTTTGCAGCAAAGTCAATTCCAATTCCAAGGAGTCGCGGTGAAGTGGTCTCACCTGGTTTTTCTTCACGTGGTGCTGCACACTCTGCAGGTTGTTGCCATACTCCTTAGAGGACGCTAAGGGGAGCCTCTCCTGAATCCACAGCTGCAAAAAGGTTAAAAAAAAAAAAGCGGTTTAGGGTTTGCAGTGAAAACAAATCATGATCTATCTATCGCCGCGATTGACCCGATTGTACCTCCGCTACAAGACGTGAACATAGCGAGTGGGTGTAACGCTTATGCGGGTGTACATAGCAGAGAGAACAGAAGATGAGAGAGGAGTAAAAAAAAATAGGAACGAGCAAAGGGTGGCTCCTCCGTAGAGCGCCAGTGAGGAATGAAGAAGGACGCTGCCGCTCACTATCTCGTCCTCCAGGTCCTGGGCCACTTGGTGCATCTCCTTGGACGCCAGCAGGATGCGGCGTCTCTCCTTCAGGGGCTCAATGAGCCGGACGATGCGGGTCTCCACCACGCCTGACTGCTCGCCGCCTTCCCTGTTGCCGGCCCCCCGCTGGGGCAGGCACACTCCCTGCAGGCTGCCCAGATCACTCACATCCTTGTATATGTCCCCGATCTGGGACTCCATGGTCTGAGCCGGGAGGAGGGGGAGGGGGAGGGGGAGGGGAGGGGGGAGGGGGGAGGGGGAAGAGGGGGGAAAAGTCATGTGACGCAAAAAGAAAAAAAAAAAAAAAAAATAGGCAGTAAATGGCCAAGTACAAAAAAAAAAAAAAAAAACGCATCGGATATTTGATATCATTCGAGTGTGTCACTGTTATGTAAGGGGTCGCCTTGTTTTCGAGGGCAAAGCATTATTGTGTATTCTTTAATGCCAATGTTGCAACATGCTTCATTAATAACGGCTTGTCCAGGGCGTTTATTCTCCCACAAGTCGGATTTTCTGTCGGGTCCGTATGTCCCATAAAAGGGACGTACGGACCCGTACGAGAATGAAAAAAAAGACCGCGGTCGAGCACAGTGGGTCACCTGGAACTTCTGCAGCTGCTCGTTGAAGGTGGGCAGGTGGTGCGCCTGCTCCAGCTGCGGGGGCTGCCGCTCCAGGTGCGAGAGCTGGCTGTCCAGGTCCGAGTAGCTCTTGACCGCCGGCTCCGGCTTGTTGTTCTCAAAGAGCTGCCGGGCCTTGGCCTTGGTGGTCCGCTCCAGGTCCGACCAGCACTCCCGGATCTCCTCCAGCTTCTGCTGCACCACCGGCCGCAGCTCTGGCTTCTCCTGGATCAGGTCCTGGCCCTCCTGGAGACACACCGTCATTATGTTAGGGGGGGCCGCGTCGCGAGTTGCACGGTTTCACGGTGGTCGCCCTGCTGCGGTTCGACTGTGGTTGTCTGTCTTGTTTTCATGTGACTTGCTACTACCTTTGTAGCCTTCTTCCAGTGGCGTTTACGTCATCCGTCATTTCAGTGTTTTTTTTTATTTTTATTGTGGCTACGTGTACGCTCGTTAATGTCAGGTCTAGCTCTAAGCGAGGCTTGCCATGCGCCCAGCTCTCTTGCATGTCTCCATTTGGTTACAATCACATCCCAAGTGTGTGAATTGCCAAGTGGCCGTGCAGGACTATCCACATGCAGGGCAATCTAACAAACAATACAGTTCAGATTTTGACCAGACTGAATTCATTCAAGCAATGATTTGGCTGAATCCCTTTCAACAAGCATTTTAACTAGCAGTAAACCCACTCACCGACAACGGCAAGCCACTTATTTCAAGGGCAAAATTGTTTTGTTGTTATGACACAGCAACAGACTTGCGAACAGATTGTGGAGATGATGACAAAAATCTTTAGCGTGCCAAATTCTACATTCGTACATTAGGATTAGACTCCCTATAACGCGCCGCAAACATAGATAAAGGCAGCCAGGGGCTCATGCGTGCAGCAAACCCTCCCTGGAGTCGCGTGGCATATGGTCATTTCAATCCACCTCATACGGGAGCCGTGCCCATGGTGTGAGGCGGACGAGGAGAATGTGTCATTTTCTTTTTTTGCGTTTGTGTGCTCTCACTGGCTCTTGTCCAGTTCCCTGAAATAGAACTGTAGCAGTGTACCCACCCTGTCTCAGACCTGGGCAGAAGGGGACGCTTGTTTTTTTTTTTTTTTACTCACGTGTGTGTCCACATTTTAATGGAAAGAATTCCTAACGTGCGTGGTGCTTTTAATGATGGCCGGTCAACGCGTCGTCGGTGAATGCCTTTTCGTGGCTTAAATCCCCCGATAACGGGAGAGCCTTTTAGAACGTGAGACTATCCCTGCGTGTTTATATATGTGTGCTACATGTGGATTCACGGGGTGTTTGCGTATTGCGTTTACATCGGTACCTATGTCGAAGCCATCGGTACACATACACTGAATCTGTCTCCCCCAAATTCTCCTTGTTTTCTGCATTTTTCAAGGCGAGCTGGACCTGTCCTGTGGCTTTCATATTGCTGTGCTGCATTCCTCCACTTGGCACAGGCTCTCTGCTTTACTGCTGCTAGTGCTCACTCTCTCATCCCTCTCTCTCTCTCTCTCTCTCTCTCTCTCTCTCACTCTCACACTCTCTCTCTCACTGCTTACTCGTCTCAGACTCTCTCTCGCCCTCCCTCCCTCTTTCTCTCTCTCTCTCTCTCCCTCTCTCTCTCATAATGCAGAGCCAGCAAAATGCAGGTTTCTCCATCTCTTTTCCACCCTCTCTCACTCTCTCTGTCCCTCTGTCACTCTCTCTCTCTCTCTCTCTCTCTCTTGTCTCTCCACTGTTCAGGCTTTACTGACACACAGGGCGATAGAAAAGGAAATCATAGAGGCGATGGAGCGATGGAGAGGAGAAGAGTTAAGGTAAAGGAACAGGAGATAAAGCGCAGAAAAATTGGCGGAAAGAAAATGGTGTATAGCACAGAAAACGCTGTATCTGCTGTGGGCGGTGTCAGAGACGGAGTTCAGTCGAATTGAGAAAGGAAGAGGGGGGGGGGGGAACACAGCCGACATAACCTGCACACAGCGCAGTATTTCCTCAACAACCAGAAGGAAATGTGCTATTCTCGTAGCATTGTGTCGCCAACACACTGCAGGCTCGCTTGTGCCACCAGTACAGATCAGTGAGAGGGTGGGTGCCATTAAATGGCTTGTTTTACAATGTTGGCACAAACACGCATTCCGGAGTCAGGCATAAAAGTGACAGTATGCAGCAGATTGTATTGGCTGCCGGAAGAAGTATGCTATCGCCAATGCAGCTGCTATGCAAATGAAGTGATGAATGCAGGAAAAAAATGCTTAGATATTCTTACAGAAGCCCCACATGCAGTGGAACCTGCATGATCCCAACTACAGACGCCCCAATCAGAAAGGCCATGGGTAAGCATAATGCAAAAAAGAAAAAAAAAGAAAAAGTGAACTAAACTGGATCAGTGGACCATAGCCGAATGCAATACTGGAATTAATCAACTTTTTCAACGTGGTACGTTTTATTTGCATATTTTTAAATGAATATTGATCATTGTGTACAGTTAATATATATATATATATATATATATATATATATATATATATATAAAATAGACAGTGCTTTGGAACCACTCCTTCTCCCCTACATAGTACAAGAATAATTAAATTGTCTCCTATTTTATATATTTTTACTGAGTTCATATCGAGCTATGGCCCAACCACAGGTTCACAGCAGTGGCGATAGCACAGTATGTTTGTTTGTAAGTGAGTATGATTCAGCATATTGTACATATTTTAGATATCGAAACGTATGCCGAGAAAGGGTTTGGCCCCGAAGTGTGCGGTTATTTTAGCCAAATAAAACAAGATTTTATATTTTTTTCAGCACCTTTGGTTATAACCCATTTTGCATTAGGGTCAATCTTGTAAACTGAAGAGAGATCAATCCTAATGAATATTTCTAACCAATAATTAATCAAAAATACAATGAAATGCATTGATATGTATTGAGGGACCATGGGAAATTGTTAGTGAAGACACACAGGAGAAAACCTGTTGCGTTGTGTGGCATACAAAAAAGACATGGTGGTTGACACATTTTTCTCCTGACAGAACAAGGACAATAGCAGAGCAATTGAATATGAAACAATCCAATTGATATGTCATCATTCCAAAAATTAATGGCTGGGAAGCATCACCTTTTCATATTTCATATCTCACCTGACCACATAATACAATGGAGATTCAGAAGAAATCAGAAGAAAGCCCTGATATATTCAAAGCCTACACCTAGATATTTATAAAACCAGTACAATAAAGCAGTGTCTTTTCCAACATTCACATTGAAAAGATTATGACGTATGACTGTGTGTGTCCATTTGGGTTTTACACATTGGGTGTTAGGAGGTAGAAACATGCATGGAATGAATAATATATATTCCAGACGAAAAATAGCAACATGGTACCACATGGACGCAACCCATCTTCCTTTCCATCATCTTTAAATAAGCCGCTTACGATATCTCCTTCGCTCAATCGCATTCTATCTATATCTCGATCCTGTGTTCTTGAAGAGAGAGAAAGTCAACAGGGTAACTTGATATCATCAATTTCAACGCCCGGCAGCTTAACATGCTTCCCCTGTTGAGGTTAACATGATACTCGATAAGTAAACAGTTCTTCCTGTTTCAACGAAAAGAGAGTCCAACATCCCCCACGGCAGCTACACAGTCATCAACGGCCATTATCGACCCGTCAAATATTACCGCATGAATGACAAATTGTGTGGGAAGGGGGAGGGGCACTCATTGTCAATAAGATCTGGAACGAAAAAAAACCCCACCAGATTAGCGCGTTATCTGGTTCAAAGCCCGTCAGCCGGACAGACTGGGCCGCGACGTGGTTGTGTGTTTACAAAGGCATTTCCCAGCCAGCGCTGGTGGTGGAGAGGGCTGGCACAAGGTCAACACCAGATCCTCCCACTGTACCGGGACAGCGTCTTCTCCTTTACATTGCCCATAGAGGTTGAAGCACAAACACTCCCAAAAGCACACATAGTTCTCCAATGAACGACAGAAGGACACAACGTCATGTTCTCGTTCTCTCTCACTCTCACTCGATTTCTGTCTCTCTTTCACTCTCTGTCTGTCTGTCTCTCTCTCTCACTGTCTCTCTGTGTGTGTCTCTCTCTCTGTCTCTCTCTCTCTCTCTCTCTCTCTCTCTCTGTGTCTCAGGTGACGACAGAGAGGGATGGGAGGGATGGAGAGAGGGAGGGAGGGAGGGAGGGAGGGAGGGGAGGGGAGAGGGCAGCTAAGAGCTAAGGGACGTTAGCATGGAGACTAAGCTAGGTCTCTCTAGGACACAAAGAGACAGGGGCACTGGATGCCCACGGTTAGCTAGTTAGCACTCTGGCAGCAATGTTATTAATTGTGGCAGCCATCTTCTCACACTGTTCTCAGTGTGTCACTCAAATTCGGCTTTAGGTGTCTGCTGTCTGGCGTTAAAGGTTATACGCGGATACGCTGATGATTCAGAAGCCAGGCAGTATTCGGTTTCAGCCCTGTGTCCGTCGCATGTCACGCAGAGTCTGCCTAGTCGTCTCCGTGTCTCCCACCATGTGTTGGCCTGTTATTTTCAGTTCAAATTAAGGCCCACATTTCTACATGTAGAAGTAGGGAGTGTGTATGTTGTGGCCGAGATGTAATAGTAAATACAAAATAAATATATATATAAAAAAAAACAGGCCTTTCAAATTATTTGGTTGTATTATTACACGTCCTCCCACACGCAACTGTCGCTGTCTTTACAACCTGCTAGCATCCTCGTATTTACAGGGTACGTACGGGGAGGTTTTACTGCGTCAAGCGCCACGATTATCTCCCCAACCTTTGGGCTGTAACGAGAAGCCTCCCATGTTGTTGTTCAGTTACCGGCATGGTTGTCATGTTCAATGTCAATAACAAGCTATCTGTGTTACGATGCAGGACCTCGGGAAAGACGACTGTACTTATCACATACTGTTATACAAACTAACAGACTTTCATCGAGTCTGACTCATTACAGGAAAACAAACGCGGTGGGTGATTGATTTTGTGGCTGTGCAGAAATAGTGTTGCATAATTCGGTTATCAGTGGTGAAATATTCACGTTCTATCGCTACCAGCGGCCGATTGGTATCAGAGCCTGGAAGGACATTACGAGAGACACCAAGACCTTTCGGATTCACCCGTTGAGTGCCTGCCAGTACACAGGGCAGCAAACAATAGGCTAGGGGCACATGGCAAGTGATGCGGTTACCATAACCACTCGGAAGAGGGGTTACTGTGTAAGCTCCGATACGACATAACAACAAATAATACTAATTGCCATCCATTCATTTGGAACCTATGAAACGAACAACATAAACAGCAGCACGTGGATGGATACCATTTCAGCTTATGTTTAGTGGGAATCGAGGGCATTAGGCCTACGGTTAAACAGAGCATCGTCTCCACTGGCACCTGGGGACCAACAAGCCTTTAAGTTGTCCTGTCCGCCTTTAATGAGTTATGGATAACACAATGGGACGATGGTGCACTAAACCTTTGATTAAGCAGGAGGATTTCTTTAAGATGATGGACCATCATGCCAATGAAAGAATGTCACTAAGATGTTCTAAGCAGAGCCTCCCTTTGGGGCTGCCAGAGAGTGAACTAGTACGGTAAATCCTGTTATTGCTGTCAGAAATTCAGCCTATGAGACAGTTAACAAGGCACGGTTGACTGGCAGATATCGCAACTCTGAACAAAGTGTTGGTAATTTACTGAATAATCTGAATGCAGATGTAATGGCCATGTGTGGATTCTTTTGTAACATATCTTGAACAAATAACAACAACATTATGATATTAATATGTTTCATTTAGCAAATGAATTTTGATAGCTGTGGGCACACTTTGGTAAGGACTAGTAATGTATGACTGTCATATTTGTACAAATACCATAATAAATCTGTGATATATCAGAACTGTTAATGATATGATATACTGTATAATGTATGGCCATAATTCAAAGTTTCTTAGTTAGATGATTAATGAATGATCACAAACTCGGTCAGAAAGACATAGACCTTAAATTATACATTAATGATAAAATATTTAAACTTAAGTTACGGCGCTGATATTGTCACTTGTAGTAGTGTATGGTTTAAGTGCATCAAACAATGATGTGTGTGAATTCCAAGATGGCGTCCAACTGAATAAACCTGACAGAAAGCCAGCACTTTTGAGATACATCCCAGCAGGGCAGATCAACAACAAAATGCTGCGGTTGGTTTTAGGCCTGGCCCTGACTAAAAACACACATAATATAAATATGCATAGAAACGATGGCTGCTTTTCCGCTCTACTGTTATAACTAGCATGACTCATCCACCGGGTTACAATGCAATTGGATATTCCTACATTTACCCCCTTCGTCAGCATATCATTTTCACACAAGAGAAGCAATACGTTTTGTGCTGTATCAGAAACATGTTCCAAGCCATTGACCGAAATCAAGCATCATTAATCATCAACCATTTACATCCGAATAACCCCCACCTCCACCCCCGCCACCGCCACCACCACCCTCCCAGCCTAGTTAAGGCACAGGGGACGTGGCACACCGGTTTCCACAGATGTCGTTTTTTTTTGCTCTCTCAGGTTTGCAATGCAACATGGGTAGTACACACAGGGAGGAAGAGAGAGGAGAACATAAATGGGCCTAGGATGATTTGTTTGTGCGTGGACTTCCCTTGGATCAGCTGCAGACTACAGTAGCCACACCATCATAACCCGGGTGGTGTGTGCACCCTTTAGTCTTTTGCTGATTTGGTCCAAAACAGAAAGCGCTCTCCTCGCTGCTCACAGGGCAATATTCAGTACAGTGGCTACAGAAGCGTCCAATGACATCCGTCCACCACCCCAACCCCCTCGCACCCACAGAGCCCTCAGTGCGTGCGTGCGTGTGTATGAGTGTATGCGTGTGCGTATGTGTGTGTGTGTGTGAGTGCGCGCGTGTGTGTGTGTGTGTGTGCGTGTGTGTGTGTGTGTGTGTGCGTGAAGGAAATCAAAGAAATGTCCCGTCTCATCACCTGTGGCCCGGTGGACACCGAGCCCAGCTGCTCTGACAGTCATAACCTTGAGCCTGCCATGCTGGATGTCCCCGGGAGCCATGTGATGTAACCGGCGGCGAGTGATGACACCTCTCCTCTCCTCCCCCCTATTCTCACCTATTTTTCCGTTTCCACCGCCACCGCACCCAGAACACAGGGCACACATCCCCCCCACCCCCCACCACCCACCCCCCTCACCCCCACGCCACCACCACCGCCATCTCACCAAGCACACACAGGTTCTCTGACCTCTCCAGCACCCCCACCCTCCATCACCCCACACTCCCCCCCCCCCCCCCCCCCCCCCCAAAAAAAAAAGCCCCCCCACCCCCGCCCCGTGGTTTCGCTTCCACTCACCTGCTCTATCTTGGCCAGCCATTCCTTGTTGCGGGCTAGCTCGGCCATGAAGGCCTGGTGCTTCAGCCATTTCCTGTGCAGCTTCTGAGCCTCGTCCCGCGCCGTGTCTCGGGCCATAAGCATCTTCTCCTCTCCTCCTCTCGCTGTCCCCAATCACTCAGCTAAGGGTGGGTGGGGGGGGGGGGGGGGGGGGAGACAAAAATAGCCACCATCAGGAGCCCGTGCCTGAGCCAGCCCCGCGTTCTCTCGCCCCACTCGCCCCTCTCTTGCTCGCTCTCTTTCTCGCCCGCTCTCTCTCACAGGACGTCCTGCCTGCCTCCCACCTACACTAGGACGCTGAGCCGCTCTCACTCAGTGCTGCAGGGGCCTGGGGTACCTGTGCAGTCACCACCCACCCAACCACCACCACCACCACCACCACCACCCCCACAACCACCCCCACCCAACGAACACCTCCACCACCACCACCACCACCCCAACCAGACACCCTTTTCTGGTTAGAGAGAGAGAGAGAGAGAGAGAGAGAGAGAGCACCCCCCCCCCCCTACCACCAAAAAAAAAAAAAAAAAAACCACAAGATATGCACCTCAGTAGTACAGCAGCAGCAGTAGCGGTGCGATGGGAGCAGTCAAGCCCTTCCGCTGGGTGGTCGCTGGGTCCTCATGCCCCACACGTTCACGGCTCTTGCAGGGCTAGTGCTGCAGTGCCTGCTAGCCCGTCTCAGAGAAAAAGGGAAACAACAACCGCGGAAAATAGAGGGAACTGCGCCAATGGCAACACCGGCAGAGGGATGACACACGCACGCACACAGACACGCATCCAGCGATTCCTCGTTGCCCTCGGGATTTTAAGGGATCGTCCTCCTCGGCCCTTCCGAATGCGCGGTTTCGGGAGGAAAAAAAAAAAACGAAAAAAAAAAAAAAAAAAAAAAAAAGGGTAGACGCCAGCAGTCAAATCCAACAGTTAGGCGCGGCGTAGATGTAGCATTAGCCGCCGACACGTTTCACCCGGGACAAAACCTGAGACCATCTGGTGCTCACCAGTCTCCGGTCAGCCTGTGGTCCTGTCTAATGATGCCGTAGAGCAGCAGTAGCAGCAGCAGCAGCAGCGGCAGCAGCAGCAGGAGGAGGAGGCGGAGGAAGACTGTGGTGGGAGGAGCAGGGTGAATGGGATGCAGAGGTAGAAGAGGCCGGATAACATGAGCTATCTGCTCCTGAAATGCATCGCTCCTTACCGGCGCAGAGAGGCAGGCACGCGCGCGCGCACACACACATATACACACACACACGCACACTCACACAGACACCCGCGCGCTCACGTGCACGCCCGCGTCACGCATGCATGCACGCCCGCCCGCCCGCTCGCGCGCGCACACCGACACATGCGTGTGCCTGTGTGAGATAACGCTACACTGCTCTCCCTCTCTCGCTCTCTCCCTCTCTCTCTCTCTCGCTCGCCCGCTCCGTGGCTCTCTGTGCTTCGTGTCCCCAGAACCAGATCAGACAGTGGCTGCTGCACGTTGCTGCAGTCTTTCCTACACAGCTACACTCCTGCCTGCCTGCTTCTGTGTGTGTGTGTGTGTGTGTGTGTGTGTGTGTGTGTGTGTGTGTGTGTGTGTGTGTGTGTGTGTGCAATCGCAATCAGCACTGCAGTGCCGGAGCAGAGAGAGAGGGAGAGAGAGAGAGAGAGAGAGAAGACTGAGAGTGAGAGCAAGAAAGAGCGAGCCAGAGAAATAGAGAGAAGCAGTAGGAAAGGGAGCATGTGTGTGTGAAACGGGGAGCAAGAGACACACACAGAAGAGAGAGAGAGAGAGAGAGAGAGAGAGAGAGAGAGAGAGAGAGAGAGAGAGAGAGAGAGAAACAGTGTGCAATAAGATGGAGAACCAGGGGGAGACCGCCTGGGGGGGGGGGGGGGGGGGGGGAGGGAAGAGAGAGAGAGAGAGATGGAAAGGAGGTTGAGGGAACAGTACACAAAAAAATGGAGGGAATAGAGGTGGTGGTGCTGCTGCTGGTGGTGGTGGTGGTGCTGCTGCTGCTGGTGGTGGAGGAGAGTGCCTGCGTCATCCCTCAGTGTCACCAGGGACATTTCTCTGCACTAGAAATGACTGCACCGAAGCCCGGGCAGGATTCAGGAGACGCGGGTTGGGTGTCCTTTTTTTTAAACAACTGAATGAGGCGGGTGGAGGCGGAGGTGGTGGTGGTGGTGGTGATGGAGGAGGAAGAGGAGGAGGTGAAACACATGGTCCTCTCAGTGCAGCTCAGTGATGTGAACCACCGCGCAGCACCCCCGCCCCCCTCTCTCTTCCGTGCATGAAATTATCCTGCCGCAAATATGTGATTTGGTTTCATTGATTAAAGGAAAGCAGAGAGGTTGGGTGCGGGGCTGGGCGGCTCGGTTTAACCCCTTCACCGGCAGCATTCATAAATACCGGAACTACACCAGTAGGGCACCTTTCAGGTGGAGAGGAAGCCGCTGTGTTGCGACGCCGGGTTTACGTTTGTTTGGTAGTTCAGCCGCTCGCCACACCGCGGCGCCCTACGTTGGGGGTTGAGAAGTCAAATTTAGATTGAGATTAGATTTTAGATTTTAAAAATATATCATGTAGGCCTACGTTTTTTTTTTTTTTTTTTTTTTTTTTTTTAATGTGTGAAGATAATCGTATATGGAGAGCATTACATCATTTATAAAATGCGATAAAAAACTTGTTTTGGTCCAGCATTTGATTTTGTCGGTGTAAGGCTTTCCGCACCGCACTTTTCTGCCGTTATGATGATAACGCTAATGCACATGTTAGCAGGGGCGGATCTAGAAAAACATTTATGGGGTGGCGAGACGGGGGCAGAAATTTTTGAGGGGTGGCAACAAATGGCAGACGTGTATATATACTGAATTTAATCAGTTATCACAGTTTGATGAGAAATAGTATGTGTACACACTACATAAGGACATGGGCTGCCATTTACAAACTCATACAGACAAAGTTAATCTCATGCAATCAATGTCTTGCATTTGAGGTTTGATGTGAAACAGTTCATTCGTTAGGAATAAGTGACCATACAATGTGATCTCACTTAATAGGAAATAGAAGTATGGTAACACTACTGTAGGTGGGCTGTTATCACAGAAAAAGCCTTAAGGTAAGACACAGGCTCTCATATACAGACATACTCACTCTCACATGCATATATACTCTTCAGACATAAATATATGTAGAAAACCCAGCTTTTGCTTAGCCTACTAGAAAGCCCAGAGGAGAGCCAAAAAGCACCACTGTGGTAAATTGAATCACATCAGGCTACAACTACCCACCTTTGTTTATGTAAATGCAGCCATTAGATTGGAATGTTCTGCTCTGAATATTTGTATGTGAGAGTAAGAATATATGTATGTGGGAGGGTCAGAATGAATGTCTTGAATGGCCCCTCATAGAAATGTCATGTATTCTCCTTCCGTTTCATATATATACATATATGCACACATAAACATATACACATTCAAACACACACAAGACCATACATACACATAATATATATCTGCATACCCATATCCATATATCTATATCTATATATCGATATGTCATATCTGTCCATACGCATAGATACATGCATGCACATATACATGCATACGCATATACATATATACATATACATACACATAAGATAATAATAATAATAATAATAATAATAATAATAATAATATTAATAATAATAAAGTGCACAGAAGAAATAATACATTCCAAAAGCCACCTGCTTTGTGTCTTCCCATACTGTGTGTACTTCCTCAGGTGACTGAGGTCTGTTAGGCCCAATCTCAATTCTCTATCTTACCCTAAAGCCTAGTTTATACTTCTCCGACTGCGTAATCCGTCATCCGTCTGCGTAACTACGGACACCACTCGAGCCCTTTGTCCATATAGTAAAGCGTAAATATGTAGCGTATATATATAGCGTATAAAGCGTATACATAAATGGCGCGGCCAGTGTTTACGTTGTGATAGAAGTCGATAGCGATAGAATGTGATTCATTGTGAGTCATTCATGTGTAAATGACGTGTTTAGAGGACCAATCGCAGCCCTTGCCGTCTCCGTTGTACGTAGACGGAGTGACGGATACTTAAAAAATATTTCAGGCCGACGGAGACGACGGTCTCCGTCGACGGAGAGGGCTCCCCGTCTCCGTCGTCCGTCACGTCGTCCGTGCAGAAGAGTTTATACTTCTGCGTAAAGTGACGGACGACGGAGACGGGGAGCCCTCTCCGTCTCCGTCGCACAGCGCTAGTATAGTTGCGACCGCGACTATACTAGTGCTGTGCTATACTAGTGCTGTGCTGTGCTGCCGTCACTTGTCGCTCTCCGCTCTCGCGTTATCTCGAGCTGCATTCACTGCAGTCGGACATTTGAGATTCGCGCTCGTAAATGTCAAATTGGCCATACCTTTTCTTTGAATTCGTTGCTGCCAACTGGGGTGGCAGCAGGGGTGGCAAGGCTTTGTTTTAGGGTGGCATTTGCCACCCTATGCCACCCCGGTAGATCCGCCCCTGCATGTTAGCGTGTCATAATGTGTGGCACAGCCCCCCCGCTAACAGCGGTGTGAACCAATGTGTGAGCAAATTTGCTGACATCAAAATTGCAAGCACATGCTCACAGTTGAGAAGGAGGAAGAGGATGAGACACCAGGAGGAGATGCAGTGCTACATCAGGTGAAGGAGGCTCTGGGATCTTCAGATTACAAGTCAAGAAGTCAAGAAAGCTTGTGAAAGAGAATTATGGAAACAAGAATAATGTGCAGATTTTTCTCTACCAGTTTAGGCACTGGTATGGTGGTAATGCACTACCTTTCACCAAATGCCACATATCTTTTTACTGTAATGTCTGACACAAGTGAATACTGTTAACCATGATCCCACCAGCGTCACCGACATATTGATCAATATTATGACCGCCATCATGACTGGAATTATTAATGGTCTCATCAAGTACAAAACATTACAAAAACGTTTTCCTCAGTGACCTTCTGGTAGTACTTAGTTTGATCCACTGGCCAATGGAATGTGACTACTGAAAGCTCGCCCCTTTTTGCCCACAGTTTATTTAATTGTGAATTGGCGTTCGGGATTACAAAGCATTTTGAATTGCAGCCTTTTTATGACATCACAAATGGCTGCTTTTGAATATGCTCACACAACTACTGCCAAGTAAAAGACCAGCCCCACTTGCTGAAATGCCCACATCTTCCCCCCTGACCTCATGTTCGCTGTTCAACCCTTCAATACAGCAGCCAATCAGAGCAGTGGTTCGGTAATAGGAAATCAATTCCCACTTACAGCGGGCTGGTCCTATGATGGGGACAGAAGAAGAGCTGTGGAAACTATTAAATGATTTGAATTGCTAATAAATTATAAAGCTTGGGTGTTTTAAAATGAACACCACCATGTTAATGTTCACTCTGTGTTCTCCGCCTGTCTCCATCTGTCCCAAATAAGTTCTTTAAAATAGTTATTTCTGGTTAATATACATAGCATTCTGAAATCCAATTTCTTGAAATTCAAGGTCTTTTATAGATACACAGTTTGCCGTCATCGGCATATACATGAACTCTCTGCTGCACTATATACATTTGTAAAATATGGTTTGGTTCTGAGAGTTGAGAGGAAGGAGGGGGAGGTGTTATCCCCTTACGACCCACTCCAACTTTGTGGTACTTTGTTGACGTTCATACGGGGGGCGCTGTAGGCGTAGCCATGGGTGGGCCTGGACGGGCCTAGGCCCGCCTACTTGTGAGTCTTGCCCGTCCAATCAGAGTATGTCAAAATCCCCTTCCCTTGTCCCCAAACTATAAAATAAAAATGATCTAAAAGTTTTGATTGATTCAGCGAAATTGCTTTCCCAGATTTTGGACGAAGCTAGAGAGGGGTGTTACTTGAGTTTTCCCTTTACCAAAATGTTTTTTTTGGCATGAGGGTACAGGCATGTAACCAAGCTGGTATGGTTGGAGACCAAGGCCGTGTTCCAATAGCCATACTTACCGTACTTACTATACTTAGTTTGAGTATGTAGGGTGTTCCAATTACGATCGTGGCAAAGTGTACTGAAAGGACCCGGATGTTGCCCTCAAAACGGTTATTACGCGTTGTATGCAACGATGTACACTTTCCATTCTCAACGGCAGCCATCTTAGCTATGTAGCGGACGTCAGTTGGGCGTGATTGATTCACGTGTGTTTGGCGGATGACACGGCCTCGCAGCTGATAGTAATTTCCGGTAAGTGCACCATTTCGAACAACACTAACATCTGAAAATCTGCGCACCACGTGATTGCGGATGGTGTACTACGTTTAAGTGTACTCATGAAGTATGGATATCGGAACACGGCCCATGGCTGGAGTGTTCAAAAAACAAGAGTGTTGTTCTGTGTGGAGCGGGTCTGCATGGCGGCTGAGGCTGCTCGAAGTGGCCTCACCTGGCCCCGAGTCACACTGATTGGACTCTGGGGCTCGGTGAGGCTGCACGCCTGTTGTGCAAAGAGTAATCAATGTGCACGGGTTAAACCAGCCATCACCACACACACACACAGACACACACACACACACACAGACACACGCACGCACGCACACACGCACACACACACACACACACACACACACACACAGACACACGCACGCACGCACACACGCACACACACACACACACACACACACACACACACACACACAGACACACACACACGCACGCACACACACACACACACACGCACGCACACACACACACAGACACACGCACACACTCACACACACACACACACACACACACACGCACACACAGACACACACACACACACACACACACACGCACACACACACACACACACACAGACACACACACACGCACGCACACACACACACACACGCACGCACACACACACACACAGACACACGCACACACTCACACACACACGCACACACACACACACACACAGACACACACACACGCACGCACACACACACACCACACACGCACGCACGCACACACACACACAGACACACGCACACACTCACACACACACACACACACACACACACAGACACACACACACACACACACACACACACACACACACACACACACACACACACACACACACGCACACAGACACACGCACACACACACACACACACACACACACTCAGGGAGGTCTCCTGCATGGCAGCGTGTTCCACCTCCTGCTCTGTGCCATTGTACTCAATCAACGCAATGAACCGGTTCTAGCATCACCACCCTGTGTCCTGGTTCTGGAGGAGCCCAGTAAAAGCCACCTATAGGTGGTGTGTAGCATGAACATTGCTACATTTTGTCTCCCTTGCCACAAATTCGGCCCATTAAATGATGGAGACCACGTTTTCACAAGGACAGGTCCTAATTGGATAAAAAGGGGATTTGACAAACAAGCAAACAATGAGCCAATAAAAGTATCTTAGTTTCCCATGTAGACAATAGTAACTAAAACAACACAAGTAGAGAAGGAAAGGAAGGAAAAACATCACATGTATTTCTAAAAAGGCTGCAAGTTGAAAAATGATTATATTTATATTTATATATATATATATATTTATAATTATTGGGCATCAATAAAGTCCTATTATAGAGGGTGCGTTAAAAGAGGATTAGATAATGCACACATTAGTTCTCACCTCTTGCCTTTGGTGAAAGAAAAAAAAATCTCAGAAATATTCCTAAATATGAATATGACAGGAATAATTTCATGTGTGACATTTCCCTGTGTGAGGATGTGCAAAAAAGAACATGACAAAATAAAAAAGGCTCACATTTTTCAGGGGGATTACCCCAGAACCCCCCTAGTGGTTCCCTCTGTGTGGCCCACCCAGACCATTCAGTACCTCCCCAGAGCAGAGCAGGCTAGCTTCAGGCCTGGACACAGATATCAACATTAAACCCTGCTCAGACGGGACTCCGCACATCCACACACATCCACACACATCCACACACACACACACCATGGCTTTAGCATACTAACATACAAGATTACAACATGGTGAGCTTACTGTGCAACCATCACCAGAACCCTGTAGTATACCCAAGAATTCAGCACTCATCTGACTCATCAGTTGAGTTGTTGACTTTGTTGAAATTGAACAGTGAAAGGTTTTTCGTTAGAAGTGGTCTTTTTTTTCAACGTCAGAGGACAGCCATGTTTGACCCGTAGGCTGTACATTATGAGTTGTCAACTCTCCTCAAGCCCTCATGTGCACAGACATGACTTAGCAGCTACAGAAGACATATGGGCGAGATCTGGACAGGATGGGGAGGTTAGTTTGTTTTATGCCCCTCTACCCTTTGAAGTGTCAGTGATCGCCTTGTCTTAGCTCGACTTCGAACACGATGAGATTTTGAAAAATGTGTTTTGGGGCTGACAGTTCACAGAGGGGGGTGGGGGGCGGGTTATCCCCATGGTTACGAACCACACCAATGTTGAAACCAACCACTTTTAGTGCTGGTGCTGTGTATGAGTGTCATCAGGAACAATGTTGTACATTAAAGGGTCCACACACAGTTATATCATTAAGCGTCTTAAATGAGTTGAGTCGATTTATTCACATACATGATACATGATACGTAGACATTAGACACAGTAATGAAATGTCCATGCATGTGAACTGGTCCCCAAAGAAGCTACCTAAAGCTTATGCTAGGGGGCCATGACAGACACAAAGAGGGGGTGTGACCTACATATAATTCCTCACATACATCTCATTCATTCTACAAGTAGTGGTAGATCCCTGATCAGTTATCAATACAAATATGCTAAACAGTTTTTGCTTAAGGTTTGAGGATGGGAGATAACATTACACATTCAAGGTGAAAATAAATAAATAAAGAAATAAAGAAATAATCGCATAAATAAAAGATTCATTGTCTTAAGAATCTTAACCTCGGACATCAAAATAAACCACACATCCACACACCACAGTGCCAGTGTCACTACTAAAAAGCCCTTTGACTTCACAGAAACAACACAGCCGTGTGTTTTCGGAGCAGAGGGGAACGTTCACAAATGTTTAGCAGAGACTGACAAAAATATAGGACTTATACGAAAAAAAAATCGGTTTGGCTTCATGACCCCTTTAATTGGGAAACGTCATTGGAATGCATTTTTGCAATTAATTGATGAAAGCATATCAAGAGCATTTTCATGCTCTTCATTGGGTTGCATGTGTGTGCTTTTGACTGGGTGAGGGTGATTACTGCCAGGTATTCGTTACTGTGAATAATTTACCTTTTTTTTTGCCGGAGGCCCTTTCCTATCAGTTTGTAAAGACAAAGACAATGGATTGATCGATTTGATTTATTAATAACATGTTGCTGTTAAATTAAAATAATGTAGCTTTTCTAATGTATAGCTTCTCATACTTTGTTATATGAACAGAGCACCTGTTCAACAAATACATACATTATAGTTTCTTTGTCTGCTGAAATATCTTGTAGGTCAATGCATCATGTGACCCAATGATGATTGTATTCTTGCTATTAAAAAAACGAAGAAATGCAGGCCTGACTTGTAGGACAAAACGTTGCTATACTTTCTCTTAACGTTTGAATTCTGGTCATACGACGTAAATAAATACTAAATAATCAAGACAATCAAATGACAACGGTGAGAGTGGCAAAACTCTCAACCGCTGATGGCCATGTTCGACATAAATTGTCTTCTATCCGACTCAGGGTTGGATATACAACTGACGTCTTTTTTTTTTTTTTTTTACCTCAAAGTATCACGTATGCCCATGCACGTATGAAAGTTACACTCACAGGATGGGTGGAATTCTAGATTCTACCACTAGATGGCAGTCTCTCTATACATATTGAGGTTCTACCACTAGGTGGCAGTGCCTTCTCCCTGAGGGGGAGAAGACGTTTGTTCTAGTTATGAGGCAGGTTATAACAGCTAGGTAATAATGACAGGTACAAGGTGGAGGCCAGAGCTTGCCCCCAGAGCTTTTTACGGTCAATACTGACGTTGACATGTTGATGTTTTATTCTTTTATGCTTTGTAACATACAATATCACATAAGCTATGTTACTTAATGGATTAGAGAAGTCTGCAACATTTGCTGCAACCGGAAGGGTAATCGGGCAACATAACATAAACCCCCACATAACATTGGGGCTGTACAATACAGGAGAATAGCATGATAAGTAGATTCCAAGGAAGAAATTACATTTAAAGTTAAGACAAGGTAATTATATGAGTGTGATCGTTTACACATACTGGTAGTCTGACAGAATTAGGTCAACTAACCCCCACCCCGCCCCCCCAAAAAGTACACAAACATAAATTAAAATCTATGGACCTCTAAAGGCCCGATGGTCACCCCCTGTCTCCGATGGGAGAGAGGTTAACAGCCAAAGGCAGGCAAAGGTTGTTAACACTTCAGGACTGACCTGAAGTGTAAGGCTACAATTATCAATGACCGCGTAATGACAATTACGCTCCTTAGTTTATAACTTTCCTTTGTCATTCGACCCCCCCCCCCCCCCCCCCACATACACACACACAAACACACACATGTGCTTAGCTGTCACGCACCTTGTGCAAGATCTCAGTGATTGGAGATGGACGTCATCCTTCCACATTATTCTCATCCTTCATAAACGCAGCATGTCCCAATAAGGAAGCTATTCCAAATACACGACGCAGACTTGAGCGTAATTACACTCTCCGTGGCGACTAATTGTGCGGTAGGACAGCGGCGATGGTTTGAGTGCCGCAGGTTGTGTGGGAACTAGCCTACAGACAGTTAACCTTGACCACATGTTCTGACACTCCAAATAGGCCCTTTCATGAGGAGGTCCCACTATAATTAGTCCTCTTTGGAAGGAATGCACCAGGAACATCACCCCGCAGACTCTAAGGATTTTCTTTTTTTGTTAAGCAAGACCTTTGTTAATATGCAGTTATGTGGCAAATGATGGCATAATGTCATTTGCATGATTATGGCATAAGTGACTTTATTGTCGTGTTGCCTGTGGTTCGCAATGTGCAGGTTGATTTCACTGCACTGTGAAATACACTAATTAACACCTTGGGTATAGCAACCGATTACTTTTTGATAAGGTTTATGTAATCAAGTTACCGAAGAATATTATTACTATTACCATTCAGAAGTAATCTGAAATGTATAAGAGAGAGATAAGATAAGACTTTATTGATTCCCCGTGGGGGAATTTCACATGTTGCAGTGGCATCGATTACAAATGTACAAGATTACAGTACGCAGGAGCAACCATAGTGCAGAGATATACAATTTCCATGCCGTATATCGACAAAACTATACAGTTATTTACAGCGCATAGCCGTGTAGGTTATGTGTGAACAATTGAATATGAACGTAAGTGAATATGTGAGTATGTATTGAATATGAACATATGTAGGCCTATCACATGGATCCTACAGCTAGTTTGTTTATCTGACTTACATTCTCAACCAAGTAGCGTTGGACTGATTCACGTCTTTAGGGCTGAGGCGATTGTGTCACTTACATACCTTTTTGGTGTTACGTGAGGAAGCTGACATGTTGTGACTACAGTGCTCGAATATTTGCATGGCTTCAAGTATAAATCAGCCAGGGACGGGGTGGAGCAATGCTACAGTAATGTTCAGTTACAGTAATGTTGTGTGTGTGGTGTGTGTGTGTGTGTGTGTGTGTGTGTGTGTGTGTGTGTGTGTGTGTGTGTGTGTGTGTGTGTGTGTGTGTGTGTGCGTGTCTGTGTGTGTGTGTGTGTGTGTGTGTGTGTGTGTGTGCGTGCGTGCGTGTGTGTGTGTGTGTGTCGTGTGTGTGTGTGTGTGCCGAAGATAAATCAAGGACAGCAGGATTGCCATCGACCAAAATGCTTAAGATGTTTGTTTCTACAAATGATCGTTCAAGTCAGAGAGACTGCCGGAAAAATCATTGTACATACTATTTTCTATCTATTCATTGCAAAGACACTTTTGTCCAAAGGGCCATTCGGAGCATCAAAGAGCAGGCAGGGGGTTTAGGTTTTTTGTTGAAGGAGGATGAAGGATGCCTACAGATTCTCTGTGTGGACACTCTGGATAAATCCAAAACCCCTAGCCACTACATTATTTTACTATCACTTCAATACAGAGTTGATATACAGTGGTCTTAAATACTTAGAACTATTAATATTGCACATTCATTTTTGCTTGCTGGCAATATTGCAAACATTACTTGATGGTTATACATTTGATTTTATGTTTGTGACAGCTGCTATGTCTTTTGGTCTGTTGTTCCCAGCTGTTATTCCCAAAATACACGGAAATATGATATTAAAACCTGAAAAGGGAGTTATACAAATAAATCAGAAACAAGTCAATTATTGTTTTTTGGACAAAAAGTTTTTTTTTTTTTTTTTAATGCAACCCATTGTGAATTGTGCACATGTGTATTTATGAGATGCAATACCAGAAGAGGAACAGTATATAACAAAAACCCAATTTTGAGAAATATATATATTTTTTACATAGAACTTATAATAAATTCACAAATGGAAAATATGATGCTTGCATGCTTGAGAAGAACACAAACATCAACTGATTGACAAACACATAGCAGTGATTGAACATCTTTCAACAGCACAATTGGCTTTTGGGCCGAACCCAGCATTTGGTTTTTGCTGTTTGAAAACACAATGAGTGGATTTCCACTTGCAATTATCTTGCTTGGACAGATTTCACTGCATCACCAAAAATAGAGAAATATCCCAATGTTAAAATCCATATAAAGTGAAATTGTACTTAATATTTGTATTATCTAATAGTGTCAACTTGAAATAGTCCTCTTTTATGTCTTGTAAGTACATAGTGTTCACTCAGTGTGTTCCTTTACAAATCTATTGTTTTAAGATATCTTAAACAATGGCTGAGTCAGACTTTGTTAAAGACAATCTTTTTAACCCTGTGTCTGTATTCGCTCTTCAAAATAAAAGTGCCCTCTAGTCAAGGTTGGGACAAGAAGCAACGAATGCTGTTTCAATAACAGGAAACACGACCATTCACCTAACACTTTTAATCAGGGCTTTAATTACGTAGCACAGGATGGGCCTCCCAAAGAATTATATTATGATGTTTCCATCGACTCTGAAGGAGCTGCCCTAATGTTGCATTCAATTATCCATTCACCAGCCTGTGATTAATAATTGTTGGCAGCAGTGTCGGTGATGATGTTAAATACCCCAGGGCATTTTTCATACTTTGTATTCACGGTTCACAGTGTGAAGGAGATCTCTACGAGCCTACCCACTTCTTTTTTTCACGGAGTGATTCACAATGGTGTCAGAGCGCTGTCTGACACACGGCGGACATGGGTCTCGTAAGTCACTTTCTAACGTGTTTTTTGGTATCAAATGCGTCATCCCTTCTCGCTTAACATGCAATTATCGTGTTCAATCTGAGTTTGTGCTTGTAAAGACTTTGCGTCACAGTTTACTGTCGTTCACTGCATGCCAATGAGAATGAGAGAATTCACATTCTCTTGTGAATGTATGTTGAGCTGAGTGTATAACCTGAACAGACTACGGAATTGCCTTTGGACCATATGAATATATGCAGGCTAATTCTGATGTCCATCCAATTGTTGAAATAGTTTCAGTCTGGCACGATTTCCACTGATCCAAACATTTATTGGGGCACTGCTATACATACCTATATGTTAAATAATGTCTGTACTTGTATAAATGTTGGTGAAAAGTATTGTGACTAAAATATGATGATAATAAATAAAAAACAACATAATTGAGACGTCCAAATGTTTTCATATGAATGCATGCAATTATTCTATAATTAAAGGGTCATTTAACTTTTTAACATAAATGAGGTTATAACCGACCCTTGCTTGTATGTGCATGGGTGAGTTTTTAGGTTACTTGCTCAACATATATGTATCTGTTACCGGTGTGAGCATAAGTTGCACATGAGATGCATCTCTTGAGTTTGACGTTACACTGCCTGGGTCTACGTCCTGCATTCGAAAAATGAAGCAACAAAACACTGCAAAAGATTAACATTATGCAATAACTAATCGAGAAATGAAAGGCGACCCAGTGGGATGCTTGTTATCAATGAGTCTACCATGGAGTGTCATGTTGAATGGGCTTCTATTGGATCGGAGTGGTGGACGAGGTGTGTGTGTGAGTGTGCGTGTGTGTGTGTGTGTGTGTGCGTGTGACTGTCTGTGTGTGTGCGTGTGTGTGTGCGTGTGTGTGTGTGTGTGTGTGTGTGTGTGTGCGTGTGTGTGTGTGTGTGTGTGTGTGCGTGCATGCATGTATATGTGTGTGTGTGTGTGTGTCGGGGGGGTGGGGTTCAAAATATTGAAGCAAACCCAAAAACTGTCTGGGGTGCATACAAAAGCAGTGTGCGATAGGCGTGAAAAATGAGCCCGGCAGTTTTAAGCGTTGACTAAACCTGAAACTTTAATAACAATAGGGCCAATTATTCTACTAGAACTGGAGGGGGTCAGCTGACTCGGCCCATGTGTTCAGCTGAGCTTCACACGTTGTCGCTGCCCGTAACGCTGACAGGCCATGGCTCTAACGGATGCTATCAGGAGTGGCGGGAGCCAAGAACAAGGCAGGAGCGTGAAAGTGCCTCTCCATGTCTGATTTCACAGCGGAGGGGAAAGCGTGCACCGCGTCGACTCTCAGAGATAAAGCGCGGTACTCCCCCCCCCACCGCCCCCACCCCCCACCTTGGGGCCTCCCCTGGAAGGCCTTTGGTCAGAGGGATGAATCCGTTGGTCGTGGCAGGCAGTGGTCAGCGATGACAAGTCGGTTCAAGAGGCTCCGGGAGCCGAAGTGCAATCTGTCCGTTGACAGTTTTGAGCGGGAAAAGGCCAGAGTTCAGTGGCTGGCGTGGCTCGCCCCCACACACACAATGTTGGGCTACGTTTATTATGTTCCATCGAGCGTTATACATCTTCGGTTCAATTCCGAAAAAAAAAACTCTTGAGTTGTTATTCATCCGAAAACGGGGGTGAATTTACCCCTAATGCAATAACACAAATTGGAAAACGGCTAATGTAAGGAATTGCCATAAAATGACCGACACATAAAAAAAAAGTGCCACCTTGATAACAGTCATTTCAGCGACATAAACAATTGCGGGGGTGACTAATGAAGGAACGGGTGAGATAAAGGGGGTGCTCTCCCCCCCCCCCCCCACTGTTGACTACAGGCTACTTTTTTTTATTTTATTGAGGTGAGAAAAATTCCGGGCCGAGACGGCAAAAACATGCATTAACATACCGCTGCAAAGCCAAGGTTAGAGAGCCCAAGACCTTACTCACTTATTAGCCCTAACCACCCCCTTTGGAAATATATATCCATAAGGTTTGCATCGCAGACCTCTAATAATGAACAGGTAACAACCAGTCATTATGAAGGGGCTTGAGAGGGAGATTTACAAATCTCAGGTTCAGCTGCTTTTTTTTGGAAGGGGGGGGGGGGGGCAGGCTCCATTCACTTGAAAATGGTTATTCCAGCGGGGGGCGATGGCGACGGTGCGCGGTAAAACCTGAGTGATTTATCCACGGCGGCTGATAATTACTGGTGTCTTGTCACCTGCCAAAAAACAAAATGGACAGGGAGGGTTCCGAGGCAGTCGCTGTTCTCTTTACGCCGCGGCAGTAAATCTGACATGTTTGTGAAGCAATAAATCACGGCGTTCCCAGTTCACATCTCTCTCTCTCTCTCTCTCTCTCTCTCTCTCTCTCTCTCTCTCTCTCTCCCCCGAGCCCCAGTGGAAATGCGTGACTCGAGCGTTTTTGTCAAACACAACATGGCGGCGTAGTGTGCGCTTTGTAGTGCGTACCGGAGGGACGGTGGAAGGAGCGGTGGCCCAGCGCTGTGGCAGAACTGTTCCTCGGATGGAACGTGGAACCCGCTGACACACACACCCCTGATTGATCATATGAAAGGAAACGGAAACACGCGTCTCATGGTTACATTTAGGACTCGCTGGCGGCTTGACGTGACCGCGCTGGTCTGTCAGTGTGAGAGTTGATGTCTCGGTTTTTCTCACCAAAACATTGGGGTGGTGGAGAGAGGGGGGGGGGGGGGGGGGGGGGCGTCTGGACAGATTTTCCCACCTCAGTTCAATGGTTACGATTGGAGAGTCTGGGCTGTAATTGTTGGTGAAGGTTGGCGTCTCGCAGACGAAACTTGTCCAATAAAAACGAACGAGAACACCAGGAAGGAAGCAATGCTGCTCAACGACCCTCAGTTCACCATGAGAGGGCTCGCCCTTTACTTACCTGACCCGTTGCACTTGGCCAGAAGCCCTGCTAAAGGTCACTGCTCTCATTCCTTTACTCCACTGTGCAAGAATCCCTTCATTCAAAATTTTCCTGCAATTCCTGTGTGTTTCCAGCTAAATTCAATTGGGAATGCAAGCATTAACCGCCAGCACTTTAAAATACAATCTGCCCCGCCTTCACGGTCCAAATTTGACATCTTTATTTTCTTGCACCCTGAGCAACGCACTGAAACTGTTTTTACAAGAAGAAAAAAAAACACACACACAAAAAGAAAGGGGAAAGAAAGATCGATTGCCTGAGCCGGCAGCAATTGCAGGCTCTAATTGTAAAATATTTGCCCTCTTGTATTTATCTCTGTTTGCTTTGAAGTCCTGAGGTCTGCTCTGCTGTTGTCCTCAGGTGCTGCCCAGGCCTGATTTATGGGTGATGGGTCCAAGGGAAGCTAGCCTAAATTATATGCTCCTTAAACAGGAGCGTTGAGGGATAGAAAGGGGAATCGCCACTCTGGAGACGGCTAATTGCTGGGACAAATGTAAGCGCGGCTAGATAAGAATTTTCCTCTCAACCCCAGACTTGAGAAGAGGGGAAACGAGCAGAACGGGGGATTAGGGAAGATCGGATAAAGGTACAATTTGTCACAGATGTCCCTCAGACGAATATTAATGGAAGATCTGTTAAGCGTTGCCTTGTCCATCATACTGAAAACCAAAAAAAAAAAAAAACATTTGGAAGAACAAGATCTGTGTTTGAACGACACAAATGTCCATGTTCGGCGAGATGGTGGAGTCAAAGTGACTCATATTCACCCATCCCAAAAAGATTCTCTCTACAACAAATTGAATTACAAAAAACAACGCATGTATGTCTCAAACTGTCTCGGGTATCACCAGAGCGCCTAATGAGAAAACCCCCTGGAATGGATTCCTCCTGAAAAGGAACACGGGGGTGTCGTACAATTTCCATTCCCAAATAAAGAGTATGTTTCTGTTGCTTATGTATTACGCAGACATGAAGTGTTGAAACTCTTAATAGATCCTGTAAGGGGGAGGAGGAGGGAGGGTGTGGGGGGGGGGTGTCAGAAAGTAGGAGGTGACATTGCCATTTGCCTGGAAGGCACCCATAAACCTGGGGAGAGGGAGAGAGAGAGGGAGAGAGGGAGAGAGAGAGAGAGAGAGAGAGAGAGAGAGAGAGAGAGAGAGAGAGAGAGAGAGAGAGAGAGAGATGGAGCGAGAGGGACAGAGAGAGAGAGAGAGATAGAGAGAGAGAGAAAGAGAGAGAAAGAGAGAGAGAGAGAGACAGAGATGGAATGAGAGAGAGAGAGGGGGGAGACAACGCACACCATTCCTTACAGGTAACTGTACCATGTGACTGCCAGAGCCATAAAAAGCAGGCCAACCTGTCTCACGCAGACACTAGTCAAGAACAACGCGCTGGAGGAGACAGAAGAGGCGCAGAACAACACTGTCAGCAGACTGCAGACAGAAACACACACCAAAGCACAGGGGGAGCCCACGGCACCACACGCACTACAGGAGCCCTCAAGGATCCCGGGGCTGATCCCATCCCGCAACGATTCCTCCAAGAAACCTTCGGACACAAAAAAAAAAAAAAAAGCCGTCCCTTCCGGAAACCGGCGAGCCTTCATCACCTCCAGGACTACCATCGGCGGCGGCGGCGTGAGAGAGGAAGACTCTCCCTCTCAGTGCAGTGCATAGGGCGTCTCGTCGACACCCCGCCACCATGAGCTGCAGCAGCCTGGAGGGCTCCGAGTTCTCCGAGGAGGAGGAGGCGGAGCTGGGCACGCCGCGGCCCCACCACCACCACCACCACCACGACCACGACCACGACCACGACGAGGACGACGACGACGAAGACTGCAGCGACGGCGGCGCCAAGGGGCCCTTCCGGGACAGCGAGGGGTCGGCCAGCGGCCCCGAGGACCCCGGCGACGGCCCGGCCAAGAAGCGCAGCCGGCCGGTCCGCTCCAAGGCGCGGCGGGTGGCCGCCAACGTGCGCGAGCGCAAGCGCATCATGGACTACAACCAGGCGTTCAACGCGCTGCGCGTGGCGCTCAACCACGACCTGAGCGGCAAGCGCCTCTCCAAGATCGCCACCCTGCAGCGGGCCATCAACCGCATCTCGGCGCTGTCGGTGTTCCTCAGCTCGCACCCGGGCGGCGGCGGTGGCGGTGGCGGCGCCACGGTGGGGAAGGTCTGCGGCCACCGGGAGTGCAACAGCAGGTCCTCCTCTTCGTCGTTGTCATCGCCGTCCTCGTCGTCATCCTCCTCCTCCAACGTGGGGGCGGGGCTGCTGGGGATGAGGGCCGCGTCCCGGCTGGAGCAGCCGCGGGCGGCGGCGGCGGTAGCAGCGGCGGCGCCTCGCTCCGAGCCCCAGGCCTACGCCCCCTGGCCCGGGTCCCACCTCCCCCACCAGATGCAGTCCCAGCCGGCCGGCCACATCCACCGGCTGCCCGCGGAGCCGCACCACTTCATGGACACCGTGGGCTCGTCGTGCCCGCCCTCGCCGCACTACCCGTGCTACCCGGGCGACGGCGGGCAGCTGTACGCCTCGCACGGACACTGCGGCAGCCCCGCCGAGCACCCCGGCAGCCCCCTGAGGTACCCGCAGACGGGCGAGGGTTTGGGGTACCAGCCCGGGGTGTGGGCCTCCTGCGCCCAGGGCTACGTGGACAGTTTCCTGGAGCCGTCGCCGCCGCTGGGCCTCCCGTGGCAGGTGAGCTACCTGCAGGAGCCGAGGGCCCAGCACAGCCTATCACTGCTCTGACAGCACGGACGCGAGGAGGAGGAGGAGGAGGAGGAGGAGGAGGAGGTGGAGGTGGAAGAGGAAGAGAAGGAGGAGGCGGTGTCTGCCAATGCTCGCCAGAGGACCACGTCGGAAAAAAACCAAAACAACAACAATGACT
>JAXIVH010000012.1:10155816-10168316 GCA_036785325.1 Urophycis tenuis | reverse complement strand
CAGGGGGATTGAACCGCCAACCCTACGGTTAGTGAATGACCTGCTGTGTCCACCCACTCCACTGAGCTACTGCCGCCTCTTGGGCCTGTCTGAGTGAGAACAGAATAAAGAATAAAAATAAGTACACAATTCTTTATTCAAATAAAATGCTTTCTGTCAATATTATTAGATATATTTGATTCATGTTCAACATGGACATACTATCATTCTGTGTAATCTCACATCTTCAGTTACACAATAATAAATACAATGCATTGCTTTTAGGAAGACATTCGTCTTTACAATGTGTTGGCCATTTTGATAAATCAATAAAGTAAAAGTGCATGTGTCATCAGTAATAGAAGAAATCAATCAAATCACTAATTTAGTCATACTAATTTAGTCATACTTGAGTCCTGTCCTAGCCCAAGTGTAGTTGTTAGTTCTTTCCAGTAGGTGCCCCCCTTTCATCCATAGAGTTTTATTGTTCGCGCCGCTTCACTGTGAACTCAACTTTTTCTTTGGTGCTGCTTAACTATTGAATATATCCTATATCTAAGTTAGATGATCTGGACTGTATTCACCTATTATTATGTGAAGAATTATTACCTTGCTAATAATTATAAACGCTGTGATTCATTATGTATAAATTACGTGTATTGTTCAGACGACGTAAGATGGCAATTTTACCATTAAACACTAGATGGCAAGAAAGGACAATATAAGACGCCGGATCAGATTCATTGCTGTTTGGCAAACTGCAACATCTTTGGGTGAACCAAGAATCGAACAACATCTATTTGTACATGGAATCCCAACAGGCGCAGAGTGAATCAGTATTCATTTGTTCATTTATTCGTTTGGTCAGTTGGCACCAGCACTCAGAGCACATCCGGGCGTCATGCATTATGTTTCGCCTGAGGGACAAATTATGTGTTAAGGTAAGATGAGTTGAAGTTGGTGACATTCTGATGGAATAATCAAAGAGAGAAATACATGAGGCTGAGCACTTCAGCGCTGCTTCTGCTGGGCTATTACTTCGAGGAGAGAGCAAAGAAACAGACTTTCTCTTTCAAGTCTGTGCCGTCCCCCATTGGTGATCATACCCCCTTTTCAATAACACTTTACTTATCATGGACTTCTACATTTGCAGGGTGATCCTGGTGTGCGAGGATGGTGGTTGTGCGTGCGCGCGTGCGTTGATACATGCGTGCGTGCGTGGGTGTGTAGGCTACGCGTGTGAGTATTCGTGCACGCGCATCAACTTGTGCATCAGGGTGCGAGCAAGCCGTAGGTGACGCACAGACAGAGCAAGCCGTAACTCTGCCCCCCCCCCCCCCCCCCCCCACCCTGCCCTACTATCCCAGTGTTATTAAATTGCCTCTGACACCAGGTTAGCTTCTTGTTCAGTCATGTCCCTCCAGTGGTGGGGCTGTGGAACCCAGAGGGGGGGTTTCCTAGGGTGACTGCTTATGGAAAAGGAGAAAGGAGAGAGCTAGGGGAGAGAGGAGGGGGTGTGTGTGTAGCAGATCAGAGAGTTGGAGTTGTAACGCAATGGAAGAGCTGCTTGTTTTGAATGTAGAGCAATGGAACACACTTGCTTTGACATGGGCAAATAGACAGCACTAGAGTAGGTAGATAGATAGATATGATACACACACATATATACACATATCATATTTTTCACATTTTTATTTGACAGACAGACAGACAGACAGATAGACAGACAGACAGACAGAAATACTTTAATGATCCCTGAGGGAAATTGCATAATATATCCTGTATATCCTATATCCTGTATAACCTGTATATCCTATATCTCAATATATCTAGATAAATAGATAGATAGATAGATAGATAGATAGATAGATAGATAGATAGATAGATAGATAGGCTACACAGATAAGTAGATACATATTTTTGATAGGTGGGTGGAGAGAATGAACCTAATAACGAATGAATCACTGCAAATCAGGCAGACTCCAGTTTTGCCCGGTTCGGCAAATATGTATTGGTTTCAGCAGCTCAGCTGATGCTTAGCATGTATTCCCGGGACGAGGTACAACATGTACCCATTGTGTTTACCCTGGCAAGGCGCGCAACGGCGCCTCAGAGGTGCAGAGAGGTACAGAGAGACAGAGAAAGAAAGAGCGAGATGGAGCTCGTCTCGATGGTGGAGGGGCGAGGGCGTATGATGTTGGTTAATGAGATTCATCAAACTTTTCGCAGGCTAACAGGCCACACTCGGTCCAAACTTTATACTTTGTTGTCAGCTAATCTCTGGTGATGGTTGTCTGTTTTTTTTTTCTTCTTAAATCCCCTTAGTCTGGATTATGTCTATTCAGAGAAGTAGTTTTAACAGCATTATCGGCCCTGGTTCTATTTAACGTTGGCTGACTCTCGTGGCGCGGTCTGTTTATCAGCTGCTGGATAAGAGACGTTATCAACCGTCTGTAGTTGTGCAACAAGAAATAATTAAAATGTGGGGAAATGGGTTGACACTTGACCTCAGCAAGTCTTGAGCAGCTGGAAGTATCTTGTTTTTTACGGAGAATCTGAACACTCTCTCCCATCCCATCACTTCCCCCTCCCCCCCACGCCTACACACACACACACACACACACACGCACACGCACACACACACGCACACACACGCGCACACACACACCCAAACACACACACCCGCGCACACACACACACACACACACAGACACACACGCACACATGCACACACGCACACACACACACACACACACACACGCATGTACACACACACACCCGCACACACACACACGCACGCACGCACGCACACACACACACACACACCCGCACACACACACACACACACACCCGCACACACACGCACACACACACACACACACACACATGCACACACACTCGCACACACAAGCACACACCCACACACACACACACATGCACACACACACACACACACACACACATGCACACACTCATATCCATATTAATTTCACCTTACCGGTGTCACCCATGGGTCTATTCTGAACAACTGGCTTTGTATTGTTTTCATTACATTGTTTTGTCTTTGAACGAAATACACACCGTTTCAGTTGTATTCATCTGTTTAAAAATAGCCCCCCTGGCACTCCATTGATTGTTCTTTAAAAGCAGCTCGGAGGACGACGGCCTGTTGTTTATATGCATACATCTCGAAAAGAGAGGAAACAGAAACATCACCGAAATGAACCACTCGAAAAATCCTCCACGGGATTTAGAGAAAACGTCATTCTTCAGATCTTTGTGTTTACACCCATCAATCTTCGAGAAGATCGAAATGTGAAAACAGTTTAAAGACACGCAGCCACATTTCCTCTATGTATGTATGCGTGAGAATAATCACCATTACCATTCCATTTCCATCACATGTTCTGCAGACTACTTCTATAAATATACTTAATAATTACATATACATGTACATTCGATTTACATACAACCCTGTCCTGTCATGTGTTTGCACAAAACCTCGTATATGATCATATCATAACTAGGGTTTTATCTCCACACAAAGGCCCCTAACCACTGTATAATCTAGGATATATTTGTTCCATTCCCATAGCTAATAACAATGTGCTGACCTTGATACTCACAATGTTTTGCCAAAATAGACCAACACATCACTCTGAACACTCTAATACATGCATATTCTCCCCATGTGCATGTATTAAACCATATTAAATTGTGATCTTCATAAATCCCAGACAAATGACGTCAGTGGAGTTCATTTGGCAGAGTTATTAAACCTATTGTTCCTTATTCATGATGAAATAGAAATAAAATAGCAGAAATAAAATAGTTTTTCCTCATATTACTTTCACATGTTATTAAAAAAAAACGTGTACAGACTGGAACAACAGGTACATTTACTTTATGTGCCCATCATGAGATATCACAGGGTCGTATCTTCTACTGTAGATTACTCAGGGTATGTTGGACGTAGTGAAGTGTACCGGTCACTTCTAGTGAGGTGATCCTCAGGGATCAGTGACGGCCCCCCCTTCTCTTCTCACGGTACACATCCTCAATGCGATTGTTCATTCAGGCGCATGGCCCCTCCTGTCTCTGCTATGCTGATGCTACCCAGCAACACAGCATCCCATTCAGCCTCCTAGTCTTCGGTACCATCCACGTCTAGGTACATACGCAAAATGTACACTATGTGCACTGTACTTCTATGTAACTATTCTTTAGTATTTACACGTCTCGAGGAGTCAGCCATGCCAGCGTTTCACTGCACTGTGAGTCAAGATAAAGGCCTTGAATCCTTGAAGGCCTAATGATACAACAACGAGCAATCGTTGCACATACCGTATCGCTAAGATTCCCTTGGTAAATCTCTAAGAACGTCTGTAACGCCTGTACTGTAGGTGCACGTCATCCCACGGCTCGTAGCCTACAGTCCAGCGCTCTGCTGGCTGGTGTGCCGGTGCGCTCGGTCAAACCCCTGCACACGACCCCAAACCGGAGCAGCGCTCGTGGGCTCCTCGACCAATCGGAGCGTGAACCCGACGGCGGCGTGCTCCGGTGGCTTCCCGCAGCCGCGTGGAGGCCTCTCAGTTCACGCACCAGATCCTTGATGACTGCTTTCAGGGGGGGGGGGGGGGGGCAGCCACTGGATCCGCACCCACCCGGATCATATCGGTTAATAGGCCGTATGACCCGACCTCTCTCTCTCTCTCTCTCTCTCTCTCTCTCTCTCTCTCTCTCTCTCTCTCTCTCTCTCTCTCTCTCTCTCTCTCTCTCTCTCTCTCTCTCTCTCGTGGCGAGCGGGGTTCCCAGTCCAAACTCCGGCACCGCCGTCTTCCTGGGTAATTATGTGCCGCAATGTACCATCTGGTGAATCCTTCAGAACTTCCAAAAAAAAAAATCACCTGCTCAATTCTCCCAAAAACTGTTTGCTTTTCTTTTGTTTGAGGTTATAACCTGTTTTTTTTTTTTTTGTACCTGCTGTGTTTGTTTGTTTATTAAGACAGCAAATTGAGACAGTTAAAAAAAAATAAAAAAAATCCAAAGGTTCCATTCCAAGAGTGTTAAGAGTGTGTTTTAAGAGTGTTGAATGTTGTGCTTGCGCTACACCGTGTGTCCAAAGCAATCTTCCTTTGAGACAATTCAAGGTTTTCTTATCTTAACGGTTCTGGGCACTCACAATTATAGACAAACATAAACATAGAGCAGCATTGTCTTAAGCGAGACAAAAAAAACTAAACAAACCAGTGCTATATTCCCACACCTGTACTGCACTGTTATTTCAGTTTGAATTTAGAAACCTGGCCTTCAGCTCTTAAATTCCCCAATATTGATTGTATGCTTTGACTGTTCTGAGTCTCCAGCAGAAATCCCTCCAGACAAAAGTCTGCTAAATGATGTTCAAAGAAAGATTGCACTTTCATCGAACATCAGAAGATGAATGTACCTCCCCGGTCACGGGTGAATATTGACCTGTGATGTTCAACTCCCTCATCCAAGGAACCGCTTCGTTCAGTTTATTCCCTGGAAGGATACACTTCTTGACGTGCTGTCACGCCTTCTGCTTGTGGTTCCACCTGATGGTATGTATTTACAGCCTAATTGTTAAAATGCAATCGCCGCACCGCCAACGATTTTGCATATACAGTGAAATCAGACACTTGATATTTGAAGGGATAATTCCACAAGATGCTATATTTGCCTTCCTCCAATCTTATGTTAGCTTAGCATTACTCCCGTGTTTATATATTCATTGGCAACGTAATTATATTTGGGGAAACCGCTTGCCGGAATTCCAATTGAAAGTTTTCAATTTAGAGCGGTTTAGGTAGTTACCGAAGAACCAGCCATCAGCATGCTGGCCGGCGCCCGTAACGTCCAGAACTTCAGGAGCCCACGGACCATAGGGTTCCTCTAAGTTGCTCATTTGGCTAAGTGAGTGGACCACCCAATAATTGTGTAAAATAAATTGGTCTTTTTAAAAGGTTATCTATAGCCTGACATTGGACCGCACGGGTGGAATATTAAGCTACAGCTGGTTAAATGATTGGGCTGGACCCATCTCAGGCGGCCAGCCCTCCATTCAGCCGTGCAACAGTAATTGTTTAATTTTCTTCTCCTCTCAGTGGCAGCCCCTGATGGATTGATTTTTTTTTTCTTCCTACAGATAAATTGGTTTATAAGCCTCCCTCCCCCCCCCCCCCCCGATGAACCCCACCCGCCACCCCTCTCTACCTGTCTCTTGTCTCCCGATACCCTAAGAATATCAGAGAGGACGTCGAAAGAGAGAGGAAGGGGCGGGGTTACGTCAGCGTTGAGAGAGGCTGGAGGTAAAGTGAAAGTGAAAGTGCGGAGCGGGGTAAGGGTTAAGGAAGGGGGAGGAGAGTGTGGGAGTCTGGGAGACGCAGGGCGGTCCTCCGGCGCAAAGCAATCACAGGACCTAATATCTCTGATGGTCTTGCGAGCCCTTACTGACCACTGGGGTAGCTGGAGAAAAAAACACACACAATTTCATCAGATGGGGGGCTACAGGCAAAGTTATTGAACGTCGCTGATGCAACTTCAACCACTGGGGTCAATTGACTGCTGGAGCATGGTGGTATAGATTTTCATACACACACACACACACACACACACAACTGTAAACTCATACTCACGTTGCCTTAAGGGAGAGATTTATTTTTTTTAATGATGAGGAGAATAGAGGAGGGGATTAGAGGGAAAATGGTGTCATTAGTCACAGATAAAGATGAATTAGATGTCAGGACTCCTCTTGTTCTGGGACTGTATGTACGCTCAACGTTTTCGCTCGCTTCTTGCTGCTTGGGTGCACACTTTAACCATTGCATTTTTCTTTTAGTTGGAAAAATACTATAAGAAAATTAAGGCAATTGCACAAACGAGGAAATATAATTAGTTGGAGAAACAATAATAAACCAGTCAACGTGAGACAGATTAATTCCAAATTAAAGATTTTTCGTCAGAGACCCCCTGAGATCGATTGTTTTCTCTGCATTATTTGTCATTGAGCATTGTACTGTGCCATTAAGACTATTAAGACTGTTCTACTCACACTCTGAACAGGAGGATTTTTAATAAATATTTGTTTCATTTCATTGTTTAGTCCACACACCAAGGTAAATCATTAAGTAACAATTAACTTCAACAAATAACTGCCAATGATCTGCCTGTGTCGCTCTTATTTAATCATGCTAATATCTAAAAGCTAACATCTGTGAAGCTAATATCTGCAAGACATATTAAAATGGGCATCGAAGGTCCTACTTCTAAGGATATGAGCCATCATTATTATTATTAACAACAACATTAGTATCTGTGCGTATGCATACACATGCCACACATCTCCTGGGTTTGATGTAAGGGGTAAATCTCCCAGCGGAGATCCGTTTGTGAAGCGTATTGACGTTTCGACACAATGCTTGAGAACGTTACCCCGCATTCCATCGTCTCAATTCAACCCTTGTCTCCCCTCTTGTCTGTCATCCCCGTCATCGCTCCATTGTAAAACACACCAGCAACACCACTCACCCAAACGTGTTGCCGTTAGCTGAGAAAGGAGTTTATCGCCTCTACTTGAGTGGGATTTAAACACAAACACAAAGTTGCGCCCCGCTTATCTGCCGAAAGCTTTGCCACATGTCAAGTGATTGTCATTCGCAGCCAACCAGAGCAGTTAAACGTGAAATAATGAGACTGTCAAGACTGCACCCCCCCCCCCCCACCTCCTCATAATCACAGCAGCTTTCAGCTTCCATTGCGAACCGGAGCGAAGAAATATCTGCCACTGTGCAGCAACGCTCGCCCAAATGACTAAATCAGCAGAGGTCAGGGGTCGTTTATGAAACGTGAAACGATGCGGTCCAGTGGCGAGGTTTTTTCGAGCGGCGGCGCCGACCACGCAGGAGGTGGGGTGAGCTCTCTCTGACGGCGCTCGGACCAAAAACCAAACGACCGTTCCGTCATTTGACCGGTAATGAGATGACGTTTGATTAGAAAGCGATGGAATATGCTAAGTTGAAAATAATAGCATGAACTAACTAAACACACAGTGTTTCCCGATGAAGAAATGAGGTTATAATGGAATTATGAATATGTAGATGGTGCATGAATGCAAACAACTATTTACCATGTTGGGTAGGCCGAATGCATCTGCTTCCTCCGGTCCACTGATGGGTTTGCTGCACTGTGTGTATGTCACCCACCATGGCCTACATTTACATAGGTCAATAAATGTGCCCATATCAACTCTCTGGTCAAATTGATGTGTGCCTGTGTGTGTGTGTGTGTGTGTGTCTGAGAGCCTGAGTGAGATTGACAACCCACCGCAGACTAATGAGCGCCCTCACTGTACACCTACCCTGTGAATAGATTTCCACTGACATCACCGGAATGACTAGCTCACTAAGACACAGGCAATTAACTATGTAATTAGCCAAGGCACGCGCCATTAGGTCCGGCTTTTAATAGCACATTTACTCAACAACGCAACGTACTCTGACAAATAAACGTGCAGAAAGTAGCCGCCGACGATCGATGGAGCACTTCTTTTTCCCTTTCCCATCCTCGGTCCCAGTTCTCGTGACATAGCACCAGGAGAACTGTTTGATGGTAATCTAATGGTTTTTGTTTTACTTTAAGATGCTCAAGGTTGCATCGGGAAACATCCAGTCCCTTTGCTGATGAGGAGAGATCGCTCTACGGACATGTATAATATGGACACGTTTTTTTTTTTTTCAAACTGGAAGTTATCAGTTGATTGACCCTACTCTATTGTCACTTCAGCACAGCCACTGAGGAGCTGTAATGGATGCTACCACTGTGCAGCGACTGTTGTTTTCCTGAATATGCTGGCCAGGGGCTAAGTGTCCATCTATTAACTCAGAAGAGACTCCCTGCTACTAAGAGGGACAATACAGGCTGTTATCCAAAGTGACACAAACACCACACGCACACATGCACACACACACACACACAGACATAAACACACACATGCACAGACACACACACACACACACACACACACACCCACACACACACACAAACACACACATGCACACATACACACACACACACACACCCACACACACACACAAACACACACATACACACACACACACACACACACACACACACACACACACACACACACACACACACACACACACACACACACACAAACACAGAGCCACAAGTTGTTGTTGTGCTGCTTCTCCTTCCTCATAAGATGGCTTTCACTTGATGGCTGAAGCGGCCATTAAACCGAAACCGCCTGAGCACCGACCAGAGGGTAATTCTGTCTCTCATCAGCTCTCACAGTCAATTGTGCCGCAGGAGAGCCCGTATGACAGCCGGGGGGGGGGGGGGGGGGGGGGAGCAGGGTGAGGCGGCGGATGGTGGTGGTGGTGGTGAGTCTTCCAGAGTGGAATGGACCACCCACGGGCACTTTTATAACAAGCGGCGTCATCGAGCCTCTATTATTAGTTCATGATACGCAGGCGGCCCCGCCAAAAAAAAAAAAAAAAAAACCTCTCAACAACAAAAAAAGAGAAAGTCGCTGCGCTCGGCAGGTCGTAAGTGATGGGGGCGACATGCTAACAGCCACGGACAAGAGGGTGAAGCGGGAGAGCTATCGGCGCAAAGTAAACGCGAGAGGCCCCCGCTAACACCAGACTAGCATGGCAGGCGAGGCAGGGCCCGGCAGAGGGCTTGGGCTGAGAACCCCAGAGCCCTGATGATGAACACACGGCAGCAGACACTAAAGCAAACTCGGAAATTGCGATGGTAAACTCGCTGTAACAAAATATAACCTTTAACTAATATTCTGCGTGTGAGTGCCCCCCTCATAAGAAACCCATTTGCTCTCACACGGTGCTGATAATACAATAATAATGTAATATCTTTGGCCCCAAAAAAAAAAACACACACACAAAAAAAAAGAAGCAATAGCTTAAATTGAAGTGAAATTGAAGCTGACCGTTCTGCATCCAGCCATCTTACCACATCCCTAATATGATTATGGATTATGAAAACGCATTATGTCGCTGTCTGGTGAAACTCATTCAATAAGTGTAGCGCATGCAAACCCCTCCGACCACGGAACACTGATTACCCGATGTTACATCAGCTTTTTTTTTTTTTTTTTCCCCGACGAGTCCGGCGCGAGAATGCAAGGAGCAGCATTCAGCCTTAATTTTATTACACGCTTCCGTGTAAATGGCTGCCGTGTGCTGGCGAGGCAGAACACAGCTGCGGCGGCTGGAACACCACGTTTACGCTGACACGCGTGACGCTGATCCGGTTAGCGTGGCGCCGAACACATCAACAGCTCTGCCGCCGCCTGCACCTTAAGACAAAAGACAAACAGAGGAAATGTGGCCGGTGTTGATATGTGGGTGGGCGCAGTGCCTTGTTGTTTTTTTTCTCCTTTTCAACCCCATGGATTTTATCATATTCGTATCTGTAAGGATTTCTTTTTGTCAAAAATCCATTTATCAATCCTGGGGGGTGGTGGGGGTTGGGGGGGTCGAGTGATTGATCCGGGGGGGGGGGGGGGGGGGGGGGTCAGGGTTATGCTAGGGATTACCATGAAGAGAATAGCCTCTAAAAAAAAAAAAAAAAAAAAAAAAAAAACGACATTGATTTTTGTGGCTCGTTTCTCACGTTGCTCACAAAGAACTGCATGCTAAAACGTGGTGGGAGCGGCAGAGAGAGAGCACGCCAACCGACCGATAAACAAAGCCACTGCACTCGGATGCTCCGTGTTAAAGCCAGCAGCAGCAGGCTCGGGCGGTAAATACTTCCACCGTATGGCCAATTATCTCCCGAGCGTTCCTCCCCCTAGCTTATTGTTGCCACTCTAATGTCCTGTTTTTTAACTCGGGAAGTACAGCACGCCGTGGAAGCCAGACCCACTGAATGCAGTCTCAGGTTGTCTTTAATGGCTGGGCTGAGGTACCAATTATCATTCTGCCTCGTGGATTATGTAACCGATGCGAAACCCTTCGCTGTAATGCAATGCTACAAACGATATCGGTATACGGTATGGGTGTTACTGTACATATCACACATAGCCGGTGTACAGTATGTGTCACATCGTGGTCCATATTTCGATTATTTTTTTGGGTGAATGGGCATTGTTGCGTTGCATTATTGCGTTGTTTTCTTACAAAAATAACCCCCCCACAAAAGAAATGTTTGGTGAATTTTTGAATCATTATGCCGATCCCTGAGCTGGCAGGATCCTTTGCCTCGACAACACAATAGGTGAACACATTGCTCTGATATGAGTCACTGCTGAAAATCAAAGAGAAAGAGGGGAGAGAGAGAGAGAGAGAGAGAGAGAGAGAGAGAGACACACACACACACATAGAGCACGAGGGTGGAAGAATGAGAGCCAGACAGTGAAAGATACAGAAAGAGAGAGCGAGTTTGCAAGAGAGAGGAGAGAGAGAGAGAGAGAGAGAGAGAGAGCAAGAGAGAGAGCCAGAGAGTGAAAGAGATACAGAAAGATAGAGCGAGTATGGAAGAGAGAGAGAGAGCCAGACAGTGAAAGAGAGACACAGAAAGAGCGAGCGAGTGAACGGAAAGAAAGAGGGATAGTAAAAACCACCAGTCACCATGTTGGCTTTATAAAAAAAGCGAAGCGCCCGCGATGGCAAAGCCTAATAGAGGAAATACAGTCCTCTCCATGTAATTAAATATGCTTTATTAAATCAGGCTCGAGATCTATTAACGCTATTTACGAGGTGGGAGAAGCCATAAAAAAAAATACAATTATAGAAAATGTAGGCTTGGTCTGGATCAGTGGCCCCCTATGGACACTGCCGGAACGTATACTTAACATTGACGAGCTCGCAGGGGCAAAGTGACTGGGCTTCTGAGAGGCTATCCATTAGTCCAGGCGAACAACAAGCCTGCATAGCGGGCAGGGTGGAGGGGGTGGGGTGGGCGGGGTGGGGGGGCAGGCAGGCATTACAGAGACTCCTGTCCTCAAGATGTCATCTGTCATGTCCCAGGGAGGACCACGTGGCCCCCTCCCCCCCCCCCCCCCCCACTGTACTTTCACGCTGCGTGTGCTTTCACCTTTCGGCGGAGCGCCGTTTTCCATGGCAACAATGGAGAGCGGCGTCAGAGTCGACCATCTGTGCGTTCAATAAATAACGATGACGATAACGGGCAGAGATGTATTTGTTTATTTATTTATTTTGTTTTGTTTTGTTTTTTTTTTGCTTACCGCTTACCGCTCGCTGGCAAAGACAAACAAACGGAAACAGGAAACGGCACCGTAATCACGCCGGAGATGTGAGTGACACCTTTTCGCCCCGCGAAATGCTGATGGGGACTTTCTGCGTGTGTGTGTGTGTGTGTGCGTGCGTGTGTCTGTGTGTGTGTGTGTGTGTGTGTGTGTGTGTGGGTGTGTGTGTGTGTGTGTGTGTGCGTGTGTGTGTGTGTGTGTGTGTGTGCGTGTGTCTGTGTGTGTGTGTGTGTGCGTGTGTGTG